>JAMLFT010011206.1:0-11266 GCA_026544285.1 Pachyrhizus erosus
AAGAACAATATTAAAAGTAATAAAAATCATTGTTCCAATATATTAAAAATTATAAAAAAATATATAATTATGTTATTTATATAAAATAATAAATATATTACTTAATTGAATTACTCACCTAAAGATAATCTAATTATTTTAATTAACTTAATTATCTTAATTAATATTTTTATTTTGTCACTCATTTCAGCACTAAAATAACTATAGTTAACATTTAATAATAAGTATTAAAATACAGCACTAAAAAAATGTCAGGGGCTCTAAAAGTAACAAAATTTTTTGCAATGACTAAAATTAGATAAAGTTATATTGGTACTGAGTTAAAATATATTTAAGTTAATTTCAATAATAAAGTATTCAATTATATAAATTTATTAATATTTATAATAAAGAAGTTTTTTAGTTAAGTAAATATGTGAATTTTCAAACTTTTCTCTAGTGAATTTCAACTTCCTTATTTAAACTTTAAAATTAAAAATTGATAACTTTTCTTGGTACGCAAAATTGTTAAAACTGCGAATTTATATATTCATAATGACTTTCTAATTTTTTAGATTGCGCTTTGGCAAAATCGATATATTCCGTACAGATGAATGGATACATAAGATACCGTCAATTCAGTGAATGTGTGGTTGAAATTTAGACAAAATCCATTTTAAATGAAATTAATTTTGAAGTTACGTGACTATTTATGTGTGGATATTTTTATTATAAAAGTAAATTAAAAATAAAATTTAATATAAATATCTTTATTTAACTTAAAATTTTAATTTAAAATTAATTTTAGATCAAAGTTAATTTTAAACTCTATTTCAATATAAAATTAAATATATAAAAATTTATCTAAAATCAAATATACACTCAGAATTATTGTCAAATATCAATTGACTCAACTGTGTTTATGGTACGAAGAACAGGAAATGTGAAAAGAAAGTTAACATATAGTATAATATAACTGTACGAACGGATTTAAATATTTTAGACAGTTTAATAAAGGAAGATATAATCTGAAGTAATACATTAATTCCAATGACAAATTTTATGCTTTCGAAGCATTGTGGTCCAGGATAGATAAGCTTATCGAGGTTCACGTTTGTGAAATTTTATGAAGATACCAGCTCTTCAAAAGAATAAATAATGTAAATAAAAAATAACAAATGCGCTTACTCTGAGAACGATATTTTAATTTATGCATATCAAATAAAATTTAATTAAGACAATAAAGGAAATTAAGATTTCCTTTATAAATTTTCTATAAACATTTTTATATTTAAAATCAAAAGAATCAAGACATTGAGAATTAAAAATGTTCATGTGTAGTTACAATAGTTAAATTGTAAAACTTAAAATAAGGTATATTATATAATTTATATTTTAAAGTAAATAATATCATTATAATATTATACAAAAATATGATTCACTAAATCAACAAATATAGACTCTTAAAATAATACAGAATCTTAGATCGAATTGGAACAATCCGATAGAAGCGTGATAAAACTAAATATTACGTAAAAGTTACGTATTTCAACGTATATTATGCGTAACACTATGGTAGAACATTTCAAGCAGTGTAGTAAAAACCAAACAACAGGTCATCGAATCAATTATGACATTAAATTAATGAATTAATAGTTGAAATGGAAGATCATTAATTAAACTGATTGATTTGGCATATTATTAAAAAATTAAAAAAAATATATATATAACACAGCCGAATGAGGAGGTCGATTTGCGATTTCAACCAAGTGAAAGTCACACAATTATCATTCGATGGCTTGAGACAATTTCAACATTTCTTTCAAAAACTTGACTCTTTCTAAAACCACCCACTCTTACCAGATCCCATCTCAAGACCAGCTCAAACTGGACATACCACGGATTCCTCATCCAACCCACACCACTCCCAAACAATTTTAACCATTTTTTTACAATCTGTTTTAAACACTAACATTCTTTTTTCATCAAAAATAACTATTATCAACCTGCAATCATATATTAACAATAAGAATGAACATAATGACTTTAGAATCAAATATTCCTTTTAAAATAAATTACAATATTTTATACAAATTATATTTAATATCATTTTTATTATTATTTATATACTAATCTCTTTTGATATTTAAAAATTTTATATCTGTAACTTCCTTATATATTACACTAACCTTATTTAACATTTAAAAAATATTATACTAACACTAAGAGAAATTACTGTAACAATTTAAAACACAATAAATATTTGTATAATTTAAAAAATTTAAAAATGTTACTATAATTTATTTATTTTTATATTACACAGGAACAATGTTGAAAAAATATATAAGAAAAAAGGACTTACTCGAGACAATACGATGTTGTTGCATTCTCCGTATTTGAAAAATAGATAATAAAAATTGAAAATTTTGGATAATGAACTTTAACTAAAAATAGCATGTGGCCCGTTTACGTAATCAACACTTTCATCCCAAGCCAGGAAGGTTGAATTCCACGGTCCATTAAAACGATTTGATAGGAAACAAAAAAAAACTCTTGAAAAACTATTTTGTGAGAAGAATTAAACCGATATGAAATGGAAAATCTATATTCTCAATTTCAAATTCCTGAAAAATTAAAAAATTCACTCCTACCAAACACCCTATAAGAGATTATTTAGTTTGAAAAAATATTTTTGTTTTTGATTTATTTTAAGTCAGTATAGGCAAATTAAAAACAACACATAATATTAATTCACTATTTTTTACATAACTTTCTGAAAACAAGAAATAAAAAAAAGTGATATTTTTGTAAACATAGTCTGAACAATAAACAACTGACAAGGTCCACGACATTTAATTAAAAATAGTAATTTTATAACTTGTACAACTAGCCATTCTCAAATTCAAATCCAGCATTTTTTAACTAGGATCGATGTTTTCACTTCATAGGCCAGTGAAGGACTAAATAGTTCAAAGTAAACAGTAATAAATAAATTAATTGAATGCTGCTTCAAAGATTATGTTTTCTATGAACCAGGGGGAACAGAAAAGAGTATGCGTCCTGCAGGATGGTGGTGAGATTCAGTTTGCGGCATTAGCATAGGAAGAAGCACTTTCAGGGTTGGATAAATTTACCATGTTACAGAACTTTTGGGTTGAATTATCTACTTTCTCGGGCAAAAGAACATGGGGAAAAAGTGCAGAACTGCAGAAATCCAATCGGGGGGGAAACAAGTTCACCAATAAATGCAATGACATACAACAATAGGATCACCGCTTACCATTTACCAAAAATCAGAAAGTGCAGTAAAAATAAGCACCTTCTGTGTTAGTGGACCCCTTGCCTCATTTACAATTCGAAGCTAAAAGGTCAGTAAATTGTCAGAAATGTGATCCAGGTACTGCTTCACACGACTTTGATTTATCTCAAATATCAATGGCATGCCCCTCACCTACAAAATAAACCACTTATTTATTTCAGATTTATGGGGAGTTCAGTACAGAAATTCAACGAAGAATTCACGTTTCCTATGAATATAAGTAAAACAACATCGTATAAGTTTGAACAGACACCCCCTCTTCCCAAAATAGGAGTATGGAAATGAAATTCTACCTTCAGCTTATAAATTCAATCATTTTACAAATCAAAATAGACTTTGCTACAACAGAGTAGATATGGAATAGAAATAACGAAATCTGTAATGTCACATTCTTCTTATAACACCGGTAGCTGTATTTTTAATTTTATATCCCTATCAGGGATATTTGGTGAAATTGAAATAGAAGGTACGAAGAAATCCACGATTCTGCGTACTTAATTCAACTAACAAATAGAAGAAAACATGTGCAAGCATATGAACACGGTCCAGCATACATCAACTCCAAAATAAAATTCTAAAACCACTTAAAAAAATAATGCTGTAATGCAAAGTACAGAAACTGGAGTGTTAAACATGATAATAATCTAAGGATCAATGCTATGACATGTTATAGCATCTTCATATCTTACAAGTCAAATTGGACTAATGGCACACATACATATCTGATCTCCTCGGCACGAAAAGACTATTCCAGCAGAGCATTAAATCAAAAGTATTGAAACACATGGGCAAGAACATACAAAGATGAAAACAACAAAACTTGAATAAGGATAACGCTAGACCCCTATTACTAAGTTGAATGCTAAAAGGAAAAGGATGGGAAGTAAAAGGACGAAGTAATAAAGACACATACATGGGTGAGGAGGACAGAATAGGATATAAAGGGAATAATAATTTTGTTCTGGAACATAATCAGATGCTGAGAACATAAGTAATAGTGGGAGGTGTGAATTCAGCTGGAAAAGAAATGATAATATACGACAGAAGGATAGGAAACGCAACAGGAGCCCGTGGATAAAGAGCTAAAAGGGGATGGGTTTGAACTAAAGGTTACAAGCAGAACTTATATTTTTGGCATTTTTCCGTTCTAGCAAGGTGTTTCTCCCCTTCGTTAAAATTAGGGGGAAAAAGAGAGAGAATCATTTCCAATCAGATAATTCACAATGAGGCTTGTGCAATAAAATTTGAAAGGAGCTATATGACCATACCTCAATCAGATAATTGGAATGCAGTCTTTGAGACTGACCAGTGTGCACTTCTTTGCTATTTACCAGGATTGAACTCTTGCCAAAGTTTTTGATGTAGAATGATCCATCTTTATCCATTTTTATAATTGCCTACAAGTTAGCAAGGGAAAACATAATATATTGAAGTCAACTTTATTTGGTAGTGAGGATAATGCGCGACTGTCTATATGCCCAACTTATAATATCTCAAACTGCACGTGAAAAAAATAATAATCCTGCATTCCTACTATTTGGATTTACATCATGTCAACATCACATCATAAGTAGAATGACCATTACAGCATGCACCAGATGAAACAGTTTGCCCCTATGATCAGATGAATAACCCTGATGCATTAAAGCATAAATAGATCCTTCATACACTATCATAAATTATTTCAAATCACAATTCTTCCTCCATTAAATTCCTCACTGGCATTGATTTCTCTTTGAAGCTAAAATTAGGAGAAAAAATCCATTTTAGGATTGCTGAATTTGATTTAAAGCAGAAGTGAAAAAGAACAACAATTATTTTGCTGTTGAAGTATTTCATAAAGCATATTGAGGTTATCAGTACACAGTATATAACTTATTTTATGATGTAAACACTGTTGCCTAAATTTGAAAATGAGATGCACATTATGTTTTTATCAAAATCTATCAAATGCAGCAAAAATTTGCTGCAGCATTGACCTTTTAAGTTTAAGTTGGTAAATATAACTAACCTGACGTCGAGATATCGCATTGCCATGCCCTCCTTTGCCCAAGTCAATGTCCACAGGAACACCTTCTGTTGCTCGTCCAAGTAAAACCTGCAGGATGAATCGATCCATCATTAAAGCATTATCCAATATCTTAAATTTAATTTACATATTGAAAAAAAAAATTTATCCCAGTGCAGGGCTTTTTTTAAAGCACATTTATGCTTATAATTGCAGAAGCAGAATATGTATGTCCAACTACCACTTTCTTTGTTGTTTGACTTTCATCACAAAACTCACTCAATAATTTACGTGCATATTGGTACCTCAAGTCAGGAACACAATCTGAATAAACAACCAATGTGTGTATTGCGTCTAACAATATATAATGCATGAGTTTTTTTTTTTTTCAGAAGTTATTTAAAAAAATAGGCTTAAATTAAATAACATTTTGATCCTTATAAAATAAGGTATTTTTTATTTTAGTCCTTTAATTTTTTTAATTTAATTCTTTACAGATTTAAAAATTTTGATTTTAGCTCATACTTCCAAATAACAGCTTTAATTAATAACATAACAGGAATTTTAATAGTCCAATGACTTATCATGTCTTTAAGGAATTTAACAGAACAATCAAGAGTAATTTTTTTCAATAAATTATGTTTTTAAATCCTTATTTGTTCAAAACAGTTAATGATGTTAAACTAGTTAATGAGAAATTTAAAAACACAGTTTGACAAAAAAATTAAATGTGATTGTACACTTAGACTCCTTGATGATATGTCAAGTCAATATCACTAGTACGTCATCATTTAGTAATGTTTCTTAAAAATAGGAACTAAAAGCAAAAAAAAATAATCTTTAAAAGGCTAAAATCAAAACAAAAACATTTAAAGGACTAAAATAAAAACTTCCTATTTTTCAGGAACCAAAATGTTATTTATATTTAAGCCAAAAAAAATAGCACGGGCTCATTATGCTTTGACTGTTTGAAAAGGAATCAATGAAAAAGATCTCTCAAATGACCAGTTGACCAAGTAAGCATTGTACATGCTCAAATACCTCAGGTTTCTTAATATAATGCTTTGAGTGGCGACTGTATAAAATGGCAAATGCTCCATGTGAATTAATGGCTCTCTGAATACAAGAATGGGCACCCTGTTCCAGTCTCATGATAGCTCGCTTACTTTCCACATGTTGATATCTTGATACTAAATTGTAATCATAATATACATTGTAAGGCTATAATAAAAAAAAGTTAGGTAGCAGCAATAACAATGAAAAATTAATATGCTATCATTGATCTTAGTGTAAATATTGTAATCAAAAGAATCAAAGCAATACTCAACGAGTTCCACAAGCATATTTAATGGATATATGATTATCAAAGCAAATATACAAACACAAAATGTATGGAGACACTACAGACATATTTGGTAATTGGTCAAAAAATGAATTCCATATATGAAACAAATGATTTGCAGATGCATTATCACTTTACCAATGAACTGGAAATCATTGGAAAGAGCACTAAAGTATTGCAACCTCAGAATATAAAAATGCCTCAACCCCCTTCTCCACAAAATGCCTCATATTCTATCTTTATGTAGAAATTTCTGAAGACATCATGTAAAAATGCCCAAGTAATTGATGCATGCTCCCATACCATTAAGTTGGGTAATCACGTTTTAGGTATCTCCATATCTCTTCTCGAAAGAAAAGAAAAAAAAGGATAACACACATAACACAAAGCAACAGCAAATAAAATCCATGGTTATGTAATACCTTCCTCATTATAAGACAAATCCTGATGATCATCAGGATCCAAGTCCATATCAAGTACCTGTAGGAGGGGAGAATGAGTAAGTCAGAAAATGGCAACGGGTATGAAAAAGGCAAAGTTAACTGTTGACAGAAAGATTGATGCAAGAAAACTTACCATTGCCTCTACATCAGAATAAGAAGGAAGCTCGTCGTCACTCTCTATATATTGCTCGTCCTCATCTAATGTTGGAGGATTTGCCGCCAGCTCTGACTCAGGAACATCTGAGAATCCCACTTCAGCATGTTGCAACTGGTGATCTTGAAGTGGCAAGGCTATATCTTGTTCATTTTTCATGCTAGATCCATTAGGTTGGGGATGATTTCTGAAGTCATTAGAATCAGTGGCTGATTTCTTCAAGAAAGCATTTTCCACATGATTGCTTGGATCCTTTGCCAAACCAACATTGATAGCTTCTTCCTTTTTATTTGCATGCAAAAGAGCATCTGTTGTGTTTGCAGCATCATTTCCACCTAAGCCACCAGAAACAGCAACAGAACTCCTAGTTACTGTGTGTGATGCACGATTAGCAGGTAACTCACATTTTACCTTAGAACCACCAACAGGTCCTTGGAAGCAAGGAGATTCCATCATCTGAGATGATGCATGAGATTCTACACGGTTTTTCTTTTCTGCATGCATCAAAGTTTTACCTCTTTCACTTGCTCTATGCTTATTAAATCCATAATCCTGAACAGAAGATGGAATTGGTTTATTGGATACTCTAAAAATTAATCTAGATGAAGGGGGGAATATGACAGGAGGCACATCAAATGGGAGGAAAACATCATCATTCTCTGGTATTTCATGCTGCTCGGAGTTTAATAAACAGGACATATCTTCTTTAGTTAGTGCAGGAAATTGGGGTTCCTCGCTGTTTAATGAACAGGACATATCTTCTTCAGTTGGTTCAGGAAATTGGGGGTCTTTAGCCAAGGCAGAAGATGATATTTGGAACTCTAATTTGGGAGCTACTTTTACACCACTAGAGCTTGACCCTGGGTTGTCATCTACTTCTTTGTGACATAAAACTGACTGATTTATAACATGTGCCTGTGAGGCCATTAATGACTCTGTTTCATCCTTTTTAGAGATCTGATCTGGATTAACATCATTTGTACAATTTAGTAGAAGTGAACTCAGACCATCAAAGTAAGACTTGTCAATCCCTTCTTTTCCATCAACATCCATTAGAATGAGTTCCTCCTCGCTACTGAAGTTGAGGAGAGAATTGGACAGTTCTTCCAAATAAGCCTCTCCACAAGCAATAGAATCACTAAAACCATCACATGGTATATCAGGCTCTTGAATGCTTGCAGCTGTTCTCCAGACTGGCATTTCAGGAAGTGAAGATAAGTTAAATGGGGTTCCACACTCTAACTTGGTTGAATCAAATACACTGTTTTCATCAAACTCAGGACACATATTTCCAGGATCACTGTTGATATGATCCAATGTGGACAAAGGAATTCTCTCTAAATTATCGTCTCCAATCCACCCATCTATAGCCAATTCTTTAGGAACGTCCAATTCCTCAACAGCTCCATCCAAAGGCACATTGTCTCCAAGAATTTGAGGTTCTTCCTTAAGTACACTCTTTAGCTTGACAGGGAAACTCTCTTCAACTGCATTGTCAACTCCAGGGCAAAAGACAGCGTCAGTAACTCCATCAGAAGCAACATTATCATCCATCACATTTTCAGGAAAAGCATAGTGAGCAGGATTAAGATTGGAAAAAGGATTCGAAGTTCCACCTTCAGGCATGCAGTTTCCAGATAAAGGGTCACTGCCATGCACTGCATAATTAACATTTTCCGAATCAACTAGAAAACTTAAGTCCATGGAAGTTAAAATGCCATGGCGGATTCTTTTGCGCCTAGCATAATACAAATTGCGAACACTTTCAGACTTTTTCTTACTGGAAACAACTTTCCGTTCTTTTGAATGTCCAAACCTATAGAACTTAGACGGAAGAGGCGAAGCTGAAAGCTCAAAGTTTGTCATAGACGCCGCAGCTTCTGCAGCAATGACAGGATCATAGAGAAGAGAATACCATCGATCTTGTATCTCTTTAATACTATATTTTCGAGAAAACTGCACGGCACCTTTCGCAAGTGATTCCAATGAAGCACCAGCCTGCAAATTAAAAACTAAAGATTGACTTAAACTTGAACATGAAACCTGGACTAGTATCCAAAACGAAAACCAGAAGAAAATAAGATATAGATCTATTCAACATTCAACGTGTGTTTATAAATTCTCTCGGAAATAATCATTTTTATTTAAAAAAACCTAAACAAAAAAAAAAAAAAAAACAGCTATTATTATTTCTCTAATATAGGTTGAACCAGAGACAAACTGAAAATGGATTATTATGGAGTTCCATGGTTTGGTTTACATATGATTATGCCCATTATTATTTGTTAGAGAAATTTCGAGTGTGATGGTATGAGGCAGTGAAAAGCGATAAGGAAAAGAGAGGGTATTAATTGAAAGGAGGGAGAGAAGAGAATGAGGGAGAAGGGAGAAGGGAGAAGGGAGAAGGGAGAAGTGAAAGGGAGAACCTCAACGGCGTTCTTGAGAAGAAGATCGTCTTCGGGAATCCAAGGGGCGAATGAAGCGAGAGCTCCCATGGTGTCTCCGCCTCCGTCTATCGACTCTCGTTTTGTCTCTGTGGTTTGAGTCTCAGTCACAGTCTCCAAACAAAACCCCTGTTTGCAGTGTGCTTTTTTTTATTGAACTTGCAACGCTCGTTAGTCAATACAAGGGTTTTAGCCTTTTAAGACGCAAGAAAGGAAAAATAATAATAATAAAAAACCCGTCCAACCGCGTTTCTTTCTTTCTTTGTTACCATTAACCGGAATAAACTTTTAATTTTAATAAAAACAAAATATGAATGAATTACCCCTCCGTTAATATCACATAAGATCTAGTTTATTTTTTCTTTCTTTTAACAAAATCTAAAATAGTAAATATCAACAAAGTATTTAAAAGAATAGAATGTTCCAAAAATATTTTTTTATGTAAATAACATTATAATCTATGGTAAATATTAATCTCTATATTTTTATATTTGTATTTTTAGTATTTAATTAAAATATTCTAAATATATAAAAAAATTATAATAACAACTTTTTATAAATTAATATATATAATAACTTTATTTAAGAAATTTTTATTGATATATACTTTTTCATATACACATATTAATGATTGAACCTAATTACACACTTGATGGACATAATTATTTGTTTATCTAAAAATCATGTCGCACCATATTCGCAAATGTTATTTTAAAAATGATATCCAATTAATTGATATCTATATAATATTACATTCGTTTTTTAATTTATGACTTTTATTTAAAAAAATTATCTCATTTTATAAGATTTTTTTTAATTTTTTTTGCATTAATTATGTTTTAATTAAAATATCTTTAATTATTTATAATAAATATTATAAATTAATAAGATAAAATTATTATTTATCTTATGAAAATTAAAAAATATGATTAACACATATTAATTAAATAAAAATAATTAAAAAGAAAATAAAAAGTTGATAAATCTTAATAATTTTAAGGATAATTTAAAAAATGATATAAATTATTAACAAATTTAATGTTATTGATTAAATTAATCAATTCTCTTAAAGATGTAAATTAATTAAAAAAATCTTATATTTAAGAGCACGGATAATATGCTATATTCAATTTTTATTTTTTATATACAGATTATTTTAAATTAAACTTGAAATAAGAAATTAAAAAGTAAATAAAAATTATTTGTCAGTTTTCAAATTTTTTTAACTTAAAATTCTTTCGCTGTCAAAAAAATTAAGTCAACAATTCTTTCAAAATTAAAAGTTGTTTGATAAAAATTTTAATTGTATTTAAAAATAATTATCTTGTCTAGTAAAAAGTAAACTTGTAAAAGTATATTGCATAAAATTAATTTAATGATAATAAAATATTAAAACAAGAGTATTTAAAACAATAGTTTTTAAAAAAATTAAACAATTTTTCAAATAATATTAAAAGTTAATGGCTATTTAATTATTGATCAGATACTGATTTTGTTTAATCATTTATTTTTTATTACTTAAAATAATATACACCATGAAAAAATGTTCTTCAAAATTTTAAAGATTATTTTTATAA
>JAMLFT010011207.1:0-11264 GCA_026544285.1 Pachyrhizus erosus
GAATAATAATATAAAATTGTTTTATATTATTAATATATTTTTTTAATAATAATGAAAAAATAGATAAATTAGAAGAATATTCTTTTATTATTATTATAAATTATTTTTATTATTGTTGTGGTGGTGGTGTATATAGTATATATGCTCTTCTTGTGAGAGTTTGACCAATGGATCATTCTCTGAATTGTTCATCTAGAGGCAGGGCAGTACCTGGCTGCAAAAACCCAAGTGATTCTTATGAGGAAAGTGGATGGACATCTTACTTAGAAGATTTCTCAAAAGGCATTGAGCCTAGTTACTGTTCCAGTTTGGATGGCTCCTCTTTGCTCTCAGATGCTGCTTCTTATGCTGCATGGAAATTTTCTCATCAGAATCATCTTGTCTCTTGCCCCTCATTTAAGGGTAGTAGTGCACCAAATCTACCCAAAAAACTAAGTTTCAAGAAAGCAAGAGCCAAACAGATATCAGAGGATGATCCTTTGGAAGACACTGCTAGCTCTCCAGTCAATAGCCCCAAGGTATAAAAAAACACCAAATATTGTTTCTTATAGTTTTTCCCCCTCTTTCAGCAATCATATTCCATGGAGTTTTTATTTTGTTTTGTTTTGTCATATCATTATTAATTATTATCTGTAGGTTAGAGACTTGAGTCCAAGTGAAATCAGTTCTAGGAATGTTGATGATCAACTAGAAAGTTCTACGGTAAACCTGGATTATAATGCTTTTCATCTCAAGAGAAGAAATAAATTTGGTTCTAAATATTCCTAGCTAACCAATTCTATGTATGGTTTTCATGATCGTGATTGTGTAGGGTAAGGGATTCACATCATCAGAGCATTATTCAGATTTGAAGATCGATGATAGTAATCATGAAACAAAATTTAATGGAAAGAATATTGATTGCACAAACTTGAAGAAAAGGGGGCTATGCGTGGTTCCTTTGTCTTTGTTGGTTAATTATTTGGGGTGACTGATACTTCTGTCTATATACACCTTCTCTCTCTCTCTCTCTCTCTCTCTATATCTGTCCCTCCTTGTCTCCTTTTCTTTGTGTTCTTCTATGTGGCTCAAGTTATGGAACTGTATATTAAAGAGCATGATCAATGGCTGCGATGTATAATCTGTATGTGACTGTGTGTATATTAATCCTAGTTAGCAGTTTGATAAATTTGTGTTTGGTTATTTGTTCTTGAAGAGAAACTTGATTAACTATAGTGTGTCAGTTTTCTGATTTTCCACGATTAAACACTAAACATGTAGTATGAAAGATAAAACCAAAAAAAGGAAGATAACATAATTAAGATAATGTTCCACAATCATGTGGACGACACTACGTACTAAAAATTTGAAATCAATAAGCCAAATGTGAATTCTGATAAATTAATACAATAGGGAGAGAAAAGCACTATTCATGCTTGGTAATGGATAGGTATAGCAGTCAAAGTGAATCAGGTTCAGGTGGGTCACAAGCTGTAAGCTGGTTATTCTTTATTTAACTCAAAATTATATGAAGTGTAATGGCCAAAAATATTAAGATGGCAGTTGTAGTTATCTGAATGAGACTAGACTGGTTAGTGATGACAATTAATAATGAAATTTGATGCTTGCTAACACTATCGATGTTGAGTTAAAACATAAGACAAAGTAATTGTGTGAGAAATATTTTGTTCAGAAAGGTCAATTTTATTTTATTACCAGTAATTTTTACTTTCAACAGATAATGCTATTGATACGAAAAAAAAGCACGATGTTTGGGGCAAATTTTAATGTACCTATTTGAAGTTTTGTTTAAAAAGTTTCGAATTATCGTTTAAATAGAAATTTGTATGCTATGACTTTTACACAAATGATGATGTATATAGGTTTCATGAATCCAATTACACCCTTTAAAAAAAAATGAAGAAGAAGAAAAGAATCCAATTAGACTACAAATAGTTTGTAGTGATTTATAGGAAAAATTAGCTTCCAGTAAATGTGTTATAAACTTTTTAAAAATAACGAATTAATCAATTTAATGCTTTTATATATTCCCAAATAGAACTTTTATATCCATTTTGTAAGTTAATGAGATAACAAAAAATTCAGTTCAGTCTTCCTTGTTTTTTAAAGTCGATTACACTCTCATAATCTCATTACTTAACATGAGAGATTCGACAGGCATCAATACTAAAATTTTATGAGAGAAAGAAGGGGAAAATAAATAAAGACAATGACAAAACTATTTTATTAGGCAAAAGAATAAATGAACGTGCAAATCGTTGGATTCCCGTGCCATGTCATGCTTTTATTTATTTATTTAAGTTATGGGTGACACTTCTTTGTCATTATATATCTTAACATTTCATGAAAAATACCTTGCATTATACTATTAAAGGAAGGAAAACTAACAAAAGTACTCGTTAATTAAAGAGAAATAATTTTTTAATACTACATTTTAAATATCTAATTACCACTCATCATTCTTCTTCTACCAAATCATCATGTCACATATTATTATACCTGTATTTTTTTTTCTTTTATTTCTCTATTATTAGATATTAGCTAACATTTTAGGTGTCTAAAAATTATTTTTGTAAATAAAAAAGTACACAGTTGCTATCATCAAAATAAAAGAAGGATGTGTTTCGCGAGTGTGTGTGTACGTGCACATAATGATTATATTTTTAAAAAAATTATTTATTTTAGAAATAAGTTTAGTTCTCTTCAAAAGAAAAAGAAATAAGTTTAGTTACTCATGTATTATTTAATAACTTTTTATGATATTAAATTTTACAAATTTAATTACTTCTCTAAAAATTCAGGTTAAATGGATATTATAAAATGTCTGATTCCCTTGAGCATTGGTTTAATTGTATGCTATAATATCTTCAGTGACACGCTGATAATAAACAATAAACATACATTGTTCTACAAATATGCTAATGATTAATATAATGCTGATTCCTTATATAGTATAACAGATAGTTTATTCAAACAAGAAAGTCACATATAGAGAAGTTTCCTCTGTATTAATTCTTTGGGATGATATTCAAGCAGGTACGCAAGTCTAGTCCAGATAATTGAATATATTTTTTTAATATTATACAATATATTAGATGAAAATTAATACAAAATTTTAAATTAACATAAAAGGTTCATAATATATATTTTATAAATAAAAATTCATAACAAATAGTTAACTAACAGCAATTCAAATGAATATGATCATTTATTTATTTTAAAATGTGTTTTAGAGTTAAAATTAAAAAACAGGATAAAAAGAAAAAAAATCCAAAATGAAAAAAAAAACAGTTTAGTTTAGACCAATTCATTGGCTCCAATCCTTAATTCTTGATTGGTTGAACCGGTCAATTAACCGGTCCGGTTCGATCGAATTTTAAACTCGGAAAAGCTTTAAATTTATAAGATATAGATAGTGTCAAAATAATTTTTTGAAAAGGAAAGAGTAGATTGATAAGTTAAAATATTATGAATTGGTCTCCTACCTCCTACTTGCCGTTCATTTGATAAAGAATAACATTAAGAAATGGCTGCAACAAAAGAACCCTCCATGTGCTCAAGCATTTAAAAGAGGTTAGAAAGGAAGATTGCACAAATTATATTATAAGCATATTAGACATAAACTCCACAAAGAAATGCATGCTTTCTTCTACAAACCAAAAGCCAAGATTATTTTTCATTTTTAGTATCTAATATAGATGGGAATGCTGATGATCATAACATTATTCCATAATTAAGTGTGGATGCAATGCACAGCTATCCCTGCCCATTTGGTCAACATCGAGTTATGGTTCAAATTAAAGCTTCTAAAATAAATGGATACGTGTGTATGCAATCCAATGCCGGAGCTCAAGATTTCAATTCCCAACCACTGGTATATGATCTGTCTGTTAATTTGTCAGTCTCCATCACAGAGTATAAATACTACAAAATTGGTGAAACTGTTGACAACGATCGCCTTATATATATTCGCATGCCACGGCAATATTATCGAAGTCTTTCACATGAGATGGTTGGAGATTAGGCTAATAATTGACAAAGGAAAGGGAAATTTCAAATGCCTTACCTCAAACAATTATATGACTTTCTGAAGGGATGGATCTTATAATATGAGATTATTTTAATTTAATCAATAATATTAAGTTGAAACATAGAAATGCACTTGCATTAAGTAATTGGACAAATAATTTTACTAATTCGAACAAAACTATGTTTCTGGTAAAAAAAAAAAAAAGTTATATATGAACTTTCTCGTTAGCATTGGAGAAAACTTGCTAGTATAGTTTGAAAAGACACAATAGTCTGAACCACTTGTTAAACATCACACGTTAGGTACCCTATCAAATAGTTAACAACCACTAATGATGTGATTTGCGTTATGGGGTGGTAGATCAAAGGTCTAACTCATGCTAATAACTGATAATAGAGAATCAGCTTCACCTTTCATGATGATCAATCGTCAATTAATCCCTTCATCCGCAGCATTAATATATATATCTAACTTAATTACACACATAATACAACTTATCGATCTGTTGCATGCATGTATGAATACACATATATAGACATGTACATAGGCTAGGAAGTATTGAAAGCTTGAATTATATTAATCTTTAATTTGTATATAACAATAGAACTAGCTGTTTTTATTCTTCTTTTAATTACACAATTGAAGTAGTTTTACTTTTTATCTTTTCAGAAATATTACTTATACAATAATTCATACTATATTTTATACAATAATTTTTTTGTTTATATTCTTTTTCACATCATTTAATAATTAAATAGAAAATTAATTTAATAGAAGATTATGAAAGGATTTCTTGTAACAATTATTAGAGCTTAATGATTAAATAGAAAGATTTTATAGTCTAGGAGGTTCATTAAAAAATTGTTGAAGTTTAAGGAGTTTTGAAATATTTTTCCTATAATTTAAAAAATTATATTTTGACCAATATGATTTCATAAGATTGATAGATTATCATGTTATGTGTGTAAAAAGAAAAAAAAATAGATTGGACATTTGTATTATTCTAACCTATATTATGTTTATTTTTTTATTATTATGTTATTAATATGAAGTATTTATTAATATTATTAATAATTAATTTTTATTAAAAAAAATTATATTATACGTATAAATACATATATACATTGACTGAGGGAAGAGTTGTGGAGAAAACTAGATTCCGGTCAACTAAAAATTATAACCTTGTGTTTATTTGAACTTCTAAAATGGAAAAGGGCAAAATTAAAAAATCTCTTTAGGAAAGAAAATGTAAATATGATTATGTATGAATTGTTTAATAGGAAATTGTCACAAGTAAAACCTTTCTAATTAAAGTGTTGATTTCAGAATTTGAATTCGTAGAATCACAATTCACTTCCACTAAGTATTTCAATAACTTATTTTAGGATTAATTTTTTATATTTTGATAAAAAAAAATTTAAAAAATAATTATTTTAGTAATTGGACGTTTCCAAAGTTGTAATATACTACATGTATGTGTTCACAAATGGAGGCCCTAAATATAATTTGAATGAACTATGACACTATTTTTGTGGCAGCAATTTGAAGAACCGCCTCCAATGTTGGTTATATAATTTAATTATATATAAATAATTTAAATTAGAATTAAATAAAATCAATCTTAACTATTTATGTGTGTATTGTCACAATCAGTATTTTAAAGCATATAAATCAATTGATATCTTTTTAATTTAATTATGACCTCGAATTCAAGTCCTAATTATATGATTGTATTAAATAAATACTTAAAATATGTCATGTTCATATTATTTTTATCTTATTTTATGTATATTTTTTATGATAATTAAAAATATCTATAATACATAATTATTTAAATGAGTTATTTATTTTAATTTATGGAACATACTATGTTATATAAATTTAAGTACTTTATACAAAAATTTACTTCAATATTAGAATTGATAAGAATATTTTCAATGCTCTTCATATAAGCAATTCATTTATGTCATCTAAATTTTAAACAATTAAATTAATTTTCTCTTCAATAATTTTTTTATTAACAAGTTGTTTAATTCATATTCTCTCTTATATTTAATACAAATGTTAAACAACTCACAAGATATATTTATTTATATAAACAACTTTATCTAATTTTAAATAATCCAAAATCACATATGATATTTTAAAAATAAATATTTTATTGATAAATAATAATTACAATATAATTAAACAATTTTCATTGTCAATGTTCTAAAATGAGTACTTAAATTAAATTTTATGACTAAAATATATTTTTTATTGATATAAATCAATTAAATAACGTTACTTATTTCAACACATTGTCAAGTTAATTACTCTAATAAAAAATTTAAATAACATTACTTAACTTTAAATATTTTTAATTAAAATTTATATATATTAAAAAATTATTTTTAAATATCTATATATATATTGGAGGTCATTTTCAAATAGATGAACACTTAGCATTGATATGACCAAGATTCTTCACATGAAAATTAGATAGGATGCTTAGCGCACAATGCCAAGCGCTTAACATCTAATAATTTGCATAAAAAATCTAAATGAATATAAATCTTGATCAAACTCTTGATTATATATTTGACATGTTTGAAAACATGTTGAAAAGAAAAAATCATGAGACGTGAAAACAATTATTAACTTTTTAATATCACATACCAAACAAAAAATTGCATCTAAAATATGAAACCAAACACACTAATCAGCACATCGTTTAATAATATACACTTGCATTGTTGCATTGTATCGAACCACTTGATTTTACTAAAAGAATGGCAATTCTTCTATGAAAATGTTATCCTCTTCCAAGTACAGATAAAAAGGGCAAGGCCCGAGATAAGATAAGGTAGACACAACATGACCAATTTAATTTAGCATATTTGATTTAGTTCCTAAAATTGAAAACATGGGTCCAGTATCACAATGGTTCAAATTCTGTATCATCGTAAACTATAATAATTGCATCTGATTCTCTTTTGCTCTTCCTTAATTAAGTTATTAACATACTTGGAAATCCAACTGAGTGAGAAAATACAAGAAACGCTAATTCAACTAGACATTTTTCATCAATTATCTGTATAACATCAACCCCAGATACCTGATTCTTTTCAAGAGAAAATAATATTCACAAAAATAAACACTTTAGTACTTCAGAAGACCCAAGAGAGGGGCCCAAAATATTGTGGCACAGTAAAGTTCGTTCATAAATCGAAACGTTTTTTTTTTATAAAAAAAGGAGCACTATCTTAAACATAGACCATAAACTAACAATAAATGAGTGCGAAAGAATAGTAGCCTTTGAATGAGAAAAATGAAATTGCGTGTACCATTTACTCATTACAAACCAATTGACCATTTGACAAGGCGATTTTCGATAATAAATGCAATACCTCCAGCTGAGGCAATCTACCAAACAATGGAATACAGCATTTAATAACACAGCAAATATGCTCGAATGCGATTTAAAATTGATGAATAAGAACCATTATCATCAACTACGAAGCAATACAAAGGAAGGGAGAAAAATTAGCTGACTCACAGCTCGTAAACACCACAAACACAAACAGTTAAAAGGAGGCATATGCAATACATATATCAAAAGCATATCAATAGAACTTTACATATTACCATCCTGTATATCAAATTTCATTAGACAAACTGATTTCTTTAAGGTAATAAATCCAGTAGACAAGCAAAGGAAAATAACAGAGAGCTGTAAATATTCAAAAGCTAGGATAGACAGTCCAAATGTCCAAGGAGCTCAACCACGTCATATTTCTAGTGGCCGTATTTCTGAAACTCCCACTCACTGTTATCTGCACAAGCACAGAAACACAAGTCATGCACGTCTTAACCCACAAGGTCCCAAAAGAAAAGGAGGATGAAAGGAACTATGCCTGCATACCTAGAGGACAAACTTGACGAGTCTTGAGCCATCGACTGATGCAATGGAAGTGAAAAGCATGGTTACAAACTCCTGTATAAAATGAAAGCCAGAGGAAGCAACAGTTTGAGTAATCCAGTGCAAGCTAAGAAGAAGAATAGTAACAACCACAGAAGCCTTCATAATTAAAGAATGGCCTACAAACTATTCTTTGAAGTGCCAACTAAACTGAAATGGCACAATGTTTTTACTCATGAGGAAATGACTAATGCACTACATCTTATTCCAACGTCACAAAAGTAAGGAGATGACACTATTGAGAGGATCTAGCAATACCAAAATCTTTGTGGATCCAAAAAGTATATTTACAGTAAGTAAACTGCAGAATTATAGCAATGCAATAATATTTTTTAAAGCAACAAATAATGATCCAATGCATTTGCATGACACCAATAACCAGTGAAATAACTTGCAGTAATGAATGGACAAGCATAGAATTAAGTACTTGTTTGGTAATGTTATTCTATAAAAGGGAAAGAAAAGGAAAGGAAAGGAGGATGCATTTTGATCATACATCATCATCTCTAGTTGGGTATCAAGGATAAAGAATTCATAAGTCCCACAAAGTGAAGTGGGCCAACATGTTTTTTGTCCATCTCAATGTTATTAACATGTATTTCCATTCTTTTTCATAATGAAACCAAACAAAGGAAGGGAAGCGTCCCTTCTTTTCTATTAGATAATAACAAACATCGTAAATAATAACTCCTTTACTACTCTCCTTTTGTTTTTTAGTATGTATCCCTTCCTTTCCTTTTCCTTTTCCTCCTTTGTACCAAAAAGCCTGGAGGTCATCATAAATCACAACAGTTGATTCTTATAGTTTAAACCACAACTCCAAGGGTCAAGAAAGTACAATTGAATTTAGGGTTAAACATGTTTTTAGTCCTTGTAAAACCTTAGTTCTGGTCAAGGTGGCATTATTCTCCTTCATCCTATTCTATCAATGGTCAATGGTTCATAATTTATTTTAAGCCGAGTTCACTTTTGACATATTTTATAAAATGAAAGACCAAAAATTCAATGATTGAAAATAGAGGGACTAAAACAAATATTTCCATATTTATAGGGCCTAAAAACATGTTTAACCTTCAAATTTAAAAACTGCAAGTAGTTGAATTAAAAAATGGCCACGTTATGGCACCACTCATAAAGATTATCTCATATACATATAGGGTAGAATGATCTAGAATCTTTATACTACAAATAATCTTAAAGGTACACAAACCTTAAATAAAATATATGATGTGTGTAGCAATAAATGTTAGTATCTCCATTAGTTCTGAAGTGCCGAGTATCATATCATATGGGTTAGAGTTTGGCTTTCTTGCTTATGTCCACTGTTGAACTTTTGGGTTATCATTATCAATATGATTGTTCTTGAAATAAAAAGGTTATTTCCTTTTCAATCATAAAATGCTTTATGAAATATGGTGGAAACAATATTCTTATGTTTCCTCAGTAAAGAGTTCTAGTTGTATTCCGCTTAATTTTGCTTACAAATAAGTATATTCTTATGGCTGATTATTTTGTCCATTTGAGAGAGAAGGGGGAAAACTCCAATTAAGATAAGAACTAAGGATACCTAATCTAATAACCTGAAAAGGCACATCAATGTGAGGCAGAGGCAGAGGCAGTGGCCACAAGGTTAAGGAGCCAAATAGAAAGAAAACGCTAAAATATAAAACTGTAGTATTACAATATGTGTAAGATACTGAATCTGCTTCAGTTAAAATGAACAGAAATATTAAAAAGGGAAAATATGATAAAGGAGGAAAAGCAGTGTTAAACAAAGAAATATCAAAAGATTAACTCAGACCGGCCTACATCCAAGCCTAACCCTAAGAGTGAATCACACCATTTGTCTAACTCAACATGGTCAAGGCGATAATAACAGCCACCACAGCCCAATAACAACCTTACATAACTCAACTTAGCATAAACAGCACCAGAAAGAATTGGAGGATGAAAAACTGTTTCCCTTCAAGATTATAACTTATAGCGTATAAACAACGTTGCAAAATGTTCATGATTCGCCAACTTTAAACATTTCAGCAACAATGTTAGCCTCTGCTTATGAACAACAAACTCTAAACACATTACCTAGCAGCTGAGATTGAAGCACTCTCAACTAATCAATATTTTTTATTATAAATTGTATACCACTCCTACAATCTTTTTCAACCCTAAGATGACAGATAAACATAATACATTGTAAAAGCTATTTCACATAAAATCGAATCAGAAATAATAGGGGTTTAGATCATACCCCAAGCTACAGTGCATTCCTCGCTGGTGGCGCTAGCCTGGTTGGCTTGGCACTCGATGCCTAAAATCAGTGACCAAATTTTCAAAAAGCGGAAGGAAACGCTTCAAATTGAAGAACCCTTTTCAATTGAAATAAAATTCTTACAGAGATCCATGATGTGGTTCCGACAGATAGCACAGTTATCGACAACGATGTCTGCAAAAGAAAAAAAGAAAGTGAATTTCGAAAAAGAAAATAAAAGAATCGGAAAAATTAGGGTTTAAGGAGGAAAATGAATACCCCAAGCCCAGAGAGCGACGGCGTTCCACTTCTTGATCTCGAAGCGCTTGGGCTTCTTGGAAGAAGGGCCAGCGCTGCTTGAGGGCTCGCCGGCGGGAACCATAGGCACGTCGGAATCAAGAGTCGCCATCTTCGTCTCTTTCTTTCTCTCTCTCTCTCTCTCTCTCTCTCTCTCGCAACTGTGTGTGTTTATTTCTATTGTGCAGTGCTTGGTGTGTTTATTTCTCGAATGTGGAATAGTAAACAGTAGTACAGGGTCTTCTACGCTTCTGCCAAGTACGTATTCCTTTTCAATGGGTCGGCCTACTATTTCTATTGGGCTTATGGATTTATTGGGCCATTTTTTAAGAAATCTTGGATTATTGGATTCCTACATCGTAAGTCTAAGTCTAAGTCTATTTGATAGTTTGATATAAATATAATAAAATGAGATTAAATAAATTCTATCTTGTTGTAATTAATCACTTGTTGTGTGAGAGGATATATTAGCCTTATTCTGTCTCATATCCTATCATGTTCTTTCAATGTATTTATTACCTTGATAGGGAGTTAGATTAGGAAGCTAACAACATAGGGTAAGGTTTATTTTTCTCTATATATTGTTATTATTTTTTTAATTTTTATTTCTTATATTTTAAGTAATTAAATTATCTTTAAATAATATCTTAAATAAATATATTAATTTTAAAGTTCAATTTGATCAAAATAGAATAAATAAAATATAGGTAAAATTGAAAATTGTC
>JAMLFT010011208.1:0-11263 GCA_026544285.1 Pachyrhizus erosus
GTTTTATAATTCTTAAATAATATATAATAAATATAAATCAAAATAAAAATATTATAATTTAAAAATATAATAATAAGTTCATACATCATATAAATCATAATACTACCCACATGCACATTTTGACATACTAAAATTATATATATATTTTGGTGATGGCTACAATATGAGATCATAATAAAGCGATGTTAATTACATGCCACTTTCTAGCTAAAGATAGGGCTTGGTTTTGGTTTTTAAAGTTACTAGGTGTGAAAAGAGTAGAGGATCCTATATGGCTAGTATTTTTGCTTAACCACTAATTGTCATGCATGGACAAACTATTGGATATTGGGCTCCCTTTCTATGTGAAGAAAAACTCAATATTGAAAAGTGAACTGTGTTTCTTACTTATTTAGGTGGATAGAGAAAAGGAGATAGAGTTAGTTAGGTCTCAAACAAGAGAGAATATCAGCAACTTGAGAGAAAAAGAGAGAAAGTAATTTTCACTCACACATAAAGTAGTCATTGTAAAATCACAACTTTATATTTGCTCACCATTGGATCGAGTTGAAATATTGACAACAGATTAGTAAATCTAGTTCTTCATTTTGAACAATTGGATAGTTAAAATGAAATTTAATTTGTGAGATATTTAGTTCGCACAATTGCTTTGTTCTTTGAGGTTTTTTATCTTCTTGGTTCTCTATTTGTAATCTTTATGGTCTTGTTGTTTGTTTGGATTTTAACACTCTTTTGTGAACTTGATTGAGACTATTTTGTACCCTTATTGATCATAGTGGCATTATTTCTTTGGTTTAAACAACCTGTGGTTTTTACCCTTATTTTGAGAAGGGTTTTTCTACATTAAAAATCTTTGGTATCTTTTATGTGATTATGGTGATTTATTATTGCTATTTACTTTGTGATTGTGGTATCTTACAACATGAGAGGATATATTTTTGTTGTATTTACTTTGTGGAAGGGAAAGATGAAAGACTTGTTATTTGTGAAAAAATGCATCTTCTTGTCATTACTACTCAGAAGTCAGATTCTATGTTTGATGAAGACTGAAATTTTGAACATCAATAGGTGTGTGTTTTTATTCGAAAATTTGTAGAAGACAATGTTTATAATCACATTGGTAATGATACACAAGCTAGAGCTTTGTGGGAGAAGATTGAGTCCTTATATGCATTTAAGTTAAGGAATAATAAATTGTACTTGATGAACTATCTGATGAATGTGAGGTACAAGGAGAGTTCTTCCATTTCATATCACTTAAATGAATTTCAAGGGCTCTTAGATCAACTATAAAGAATGAGTATCAAATTTGATGATAAAGTTTTGAGATTATGGCTACTAAACACTTTACTTGAGTCTTGGGAAAATGTTCAAGTTTCTATTACTAATTCAACCCCTAATGGTGTTGTTTCTTTGCAAACAAAAAAAAGTTGTACTCTTATTGAAGAGATGAGAAGGAAGACACATAGTTCTTCATCTCAGTTTCAACTATTTGTAACTAAAAATAAGAGAAGCCAGTAAAAGGAATTGAAGGGTAGTAAAGAGAAGAACAAGAGTAAGTCCAGGTCCAGATACAAGAATGTTGATTGTTATTATTGTGATAAAACATGACACATACAAAAAAATTATTTTTTGTGGAAAAAGGAGAATAAAGGTAAAAAGGTAAGAACAATAAGAAAGATTATGATGATGATGATCGTGTTGCTAGTGTTACTTGTGGTGATCTTGTTATTCTTTGTGATCATGAGTTAATTAATCTTGTATCAGATTAGAGCATGTGGATAGTGGATAGTGGTGTTACACTACATGTTACATTAAGGAAGGAGTTCTCCAAATCTTACACTTCTAATGATTTTAGAGACTTGAAGATAGGTAATGATGGTGTATCTAAGGTGATAGGTGTTGGTGATGTTTGCCTACAAACCAACATGGAAATGTTGTTGTTGCTTAGAGTAGTCAAACATGCTCTTATTTGTTTTAATTTGATTTTTGTGCAAATGCTTGATGATGGTGGTTATGATAATCACTTTGGTGTTGGAAAGTGAAAACTCACCAAAGGTAACTTGGTTTTGGCCAAACAAGAGAAATTGTCTAAATTATATTGGACAAAAACTGGTATTGCTAAAGACAGTGTGAATGTCATGGAAATGAAGGCATCTTTGTGGCATTGAAGGTTTAATCATATCAGTGAAAAAGGGTTGAAGTGTTTAGCTAAAAAGGATGTTCTTTAGGGGTTAAAAAGTGAAAAATTGGAAAAATGTTCTAATTGTATGGTTGGTAAGCAAACCAGAGTATCCTTTAAGAAGCATCCTCCTTCAAGAAAGTAAGAATTGTTGGAATTGGTGCATTCTAACGTTTGTGGTCCATTAAAGGTAAAATCTTTTAGCAATGCACTTTACTTTGTTACTTTTATTGATGATTGTTCTAGGAAACTATGGGTTTATGCTTTGTAAAGAAAAGACCAAGTGGTTGAGATGTTCAAACAGTTTCATGCTTTAGTTGAAAGATAGTTAAACAAGAAGCTGAAATGCATTCATACTAATAATGATGGTAAGTATTATGGACTCTTTGATGTCTATTGCAAGCAGGAGGGTATTTCACATGAGAAGACTCCTCCTAAAAATCCTCAATTGAATGGTTTAGCAGGAATGATGGACAAGACAGTATTAGAGAGAGTGAGATGTATGCTCTCATATGTTAGGTTACCCAAACATATTTAGGGTGAGGCATTATACACGATGGTGCATGTTATGAATCTCACTTCTACGATTTTCCTTGATAGTGACGTATCAGACAAATTTTGGATTGACAAGAATGTATGCTATGATCATTTTCATGTCTTCGGTTGTAAGACATTTGTTCATATTCCAAAGGATGAAAGATCCAAATTAGATGCAAAGACAAGATATTGCATCTTTATTGGTTATGGTGAGGATGAATTTGGCTACAAATTGTATAATCCTATTGAGAAGAAACTAGTTAGAAGTCATGATGTTTCATTCATGGAAGACCAAACCATTAAGAACATTGATAAGGTGAAGAAGACTACACTTGAGAAATATAGAAATCTGATTAATGTTTAGGATATTGTTCAACATGGTGAACATCATGATGATGTTGATGATCAGTAGCTTAGAGATAGATTAGATGTTCCTATTGATGATGTCCCAGAGGAACGTGATATGTTACATGATGAGAATCTTGATGATGCACCTAAACTATCTAAAGTTCAACTTAGGAGGTCCAATAGAAAAAAACAACCTTCAACAAGGTATTTTTTTTATGGGTATGTGACCTTGACTAATGGGGAGAACTTGAATGTTTTGAAGAGGCCTTGGAAAGTGATGAAAAGCAAGAGTGGTTGGATGCAATGCAAGATGAGATGAAATCCTTGCATGATAAACAAACTTATGACTTTGTGAAATTTGCTAAGGATAAAAGAGCCTTAGAAAACAAGTGGATTTTCAGGGTGAAACATGAGAGTAATTTTGTGTCTCCAAGGTACAAAGTTAGATTAGTGGTGAAAGAGTTAAACTAAAGAAAAGTTGTTGATTTTCATGAGATTTTCTCGCCTATGGTGAAGATGTTGTCCATTATAGCTGTTTTGAGTTTAACTGCTACTCTTGATTTGTAGGTAAAACAAATAGATGTGAAAACTACTTTCCTTCATGGTAATTTGGAAGAAAAGATTTACATGAAGCAACCCATCATTTTCAAATTAAAGGCAAGGAAGGCTATGTGTGTAGGTTGAGAAAAAGCTTATACGTTTTGAAGTAGGCTCCAAGACAATGGTATAAGTTTGAGTCTTTTATTTGTGAGCAAGGCTATAAGAAGACTAGTTTTAACCATTATGTCTTTGTTAAAACTTTTTTTGATGATGACTTCATTATCTCGTTATTGTATGTTGATGACGTGCTTATTGTTGGAAAAATGCTTTTAAGATTATCAAGTTTAAGAAGCAATTGGATGAGTTATTTGCCATGAAAGACATGAGAATTACTAAATAGATTCTTGGTATAGGAATCATTCGTGATAAAGAGAAAAGAAAAAGCTTTGGGTGTCACATGAACACTATATTTAAAGGGTGTTGCAAAGGTTTTGGATGGAAAATGTTAAGGCAATGAGTACTCATCTTGCAAATCATTTTAAATTGAGTGCTAAATAGAGTCCTTCAAATGAAGCTGAAAAGTCAGACATGAAGAGAGTTCCTTAGACATCTATGGTAGGTAGTTTGATGTATGCAATGATGTGTATAATACTAGATATTGCACATGTTATTGGTACAATTAGTAGATTTTGTCAAACCCAAGTAGAGAGCATTGAAATGCCATGAAATGGATTTTGAGGTATCTTCATGGTATTATTTAATATTAAACTTTACTTTGAAGGTGATAAGCCTACATTGGTGGGCTACTCAAATTTAGATTTGACTGGAGATATTGATTCCAGAAAGTCCATTTTTAACTATTTGATTAAGTTTGTAGAAGGAGTTATGGCTTGACAATCAAAGCTACAAAAATGTGTGACATTGTTTACTATAGAGGTAGAGTTTATTGTCATTACTGAAGCATGCAAGAAGTTGTTATGGGCGAAGCAGTTCTTGTAGGAGCTTGGTTTGGTGCATGACAAATATCCACTATTTGTTGACCATCAAAGTATTATCCTTCTTGGTAAGAATCTAACTTTCCATTCAAGGTCCAAACATATTGATATAAGATATCATTGGATACGTGATGTTTTGGATGCTAAGCTATTGGAGTTGGTTAAAAAAATTCATACTGATGATAGTGGTCTTGATGTGATGACTAAAATATTACCAAGAGGAAAGTTTGAATCTTGTTGTGAGATTGTCGGTTTGACAATTATCTCCACATAGTTGTGAGGGTGAGATATGTTGGATATTAAACTTCCTTCTTATGTGGAGAAAAGCTCAATATTCAAAAGTATACTAGGTTTCTCACTTATTTAAGTGAAGAGGGATATGGGAAAAGGAGAGAGAAGCAATTAGGTCTAACATAAGAGAGAACACTAGTAGTCTAATAAAGAAAAAAAGAGAAAGTGATTTTTGCTCAAACAGAAAATAGTCATCTTAAAATCACAATTGTAAATTAGTTCATCTTGGATCAGATTGAAATATTTGACCCAAGTTCATAACATCTAGTTCTTCATTTTGAACGGTTGGATCGTTAAAAATCTAACTGTTGATCATAGTAGAGTTATTTCTTTGGTCTAGATGACTTATGATTTTTTACCTTTATTTTGAGAAAGGTTTTTTAATGTTAAAAATCTTTGGTGTCTTTTATGTGATTGTGGTAATTTGTTATTGTTATTTATTTGTTGTTGCTCCTCATGGATTCTTGCAAGTTGAGGGGATCTATTTCTACTGCATTTACTCTGTGATTGAGTTCTTTATTGTTATTATGTTGTTGTCCTCTCATAGCCCAAACTACCTGGTATAATAAATACCATTAGGAAATGTTGTCTTGTTGCAGTAGAATGTTTATACCTAAATCAAGCTTTGTGGTTTCATGTTGCTCAAAAGCTTGCCATGTTTCACAAATTTGGGGTAAACCTTTCTTAGTTAATATAGATTTGTACTAAAAGGTAAAATATTATAATTGATTTGGGACTATGTAGGTATCCCTTTCACTATAAAGGAAATATTAAAAAAATGAAGATAATGATATATATAAATGTAGGATCCCTTGAGGTATTGCCTTGATTATTCTCAACCTACCGAATATCTAGATGCTTTCAAATTTTTTGCATCACAATTGGGGCAGTATCGGTTATAATTTATTCCAATGATCCTTTTCAAATTTTTGGTTGAAAACTTAGGTATTACAACTTAAAATTTTATTTGTTGACTTGATAGTGGTGTTATATTTATATGGATGGTCAGAAATGGTTCCACTTCGAGTGGTCTATATTATTTTGTTCATCTAATTGTTGAAAGGTGTAGTGGTGTCAGTTTCTTAAATTGAAATCATTAAGTTATGGTTTGATATTGTACTCGTGGGAATTGACTCTTCTAAATAAATAATGTTTATTTTAAAGAATAAACTATACATACTAATGATTAAAAAATTAATGATTAAAAATTATGATTAAATTATTTATATATATATAAGAAAATTTAAATTTAATTATAATCTCAACCCTTGTTTCTTCAATTAAGGGTTATTATGAGGCAAATCTATATTTGTTTGTGTTAAGTATTCATACATTTTTTTCTAAACTAAAGTGTCTCTTAAAGAAATAGTATATTTTTCATCCTCAAAATTATTGTTAGGTTTTCTATAGCCTTGAAAAATGTTTCTTAACTTGTCAAAAGAAATGCTTCTTATAATCAGTCAAAATGCTTGTTGATTATGAAAAAACATTATAGTTATTTTTCATTAGCTTTAACATAATGTGAACATTGAAAATGAGTAGTGTGAAAACGTCAAGATTTTGCAATTTTGCAATAAATTGTTGAAATCATGATAATAATAGTCACTACAATCGAGTTGAGTAATAATTTTTTCTCCACATAAATTTAAATGTTATAAAGTGCACAAATTTTTTTAGAAAAACAAAAAAGTTGGTAAAAAAACTCAATGGTATTAAAATATAATTTCCTTAATCAAGTACAAAAGATAATTAGAAAATATTAATGGTCTAATCATAAAAACTGAAACTTGAAGTTCTTGCTAGTGCTATTGTTGAACGAAATTCTATGTTATAAATCTTATCTTTTTTATTCTTTTTTTAATAAACAGTCTTATCTATCTAATAACCACCGTTTATATTTGGTTTTCCTACAATTAAAATTTCTACTTGTAGTCACAATTGTCACACAATGATCGTCTACAATGAAAATGGAGCTTTTCTCATCACTTTTGGCGATGTCATTCTATTGATTATGCCTTTGTAATAATGTTTTTATGGTTTCTAGCCTTTGTCTTGATAATCAAAGGTCATTGCTACCCTAACTCAAGAACAATTCCATGTTCACCTCAAAAAGTAGTAGCAAGCTCAAGTGGTGGAATTCAAGTAATGATTGTTATAGGTAGATAGGAATGACATGTGATAAGGAGGGACATGTTACTACTCTTGACCTCAACGTAGAATCAATATATATTGGATTTGACAATTTCAAGTAGTATTTTTAATCTCCTGCATCTTCAAAATCTAAATTTGGCTGCAAATTACTTCATATGATAAGTTAGAGAATTTAACTTGAATTTGTCAAAAGCTAGCTTTGTGGGGGGAAAATTTCATTTGAGAGTTCTTAATTGATAAGGTTGGTTACTCTTGATCTCTCCACTAATTTTAGGCAAGAGGTGAACCTTGAGAACCTAGATCTACAAAAGCTCATAAAAAATCTCACCAATATTAAGGAATAAAATGTACATTCTAATACCATGAGGTGGGCTTGAGTTGTATTATATTGTGATCATGAGAATATATGTGTTTCTATCAACAACTATTGTTATATTATATAATAATACTATGAGGTTGCTTGAGTTGTATTATATTGTGTAACATCCTATTTTTATTTAATTATTCTTTAAATAAACAAAATTATTAGTTTAGAAATAGAAAATACATTACTATTTAGCGATGGATAAATGATAAAGAAAATTTAGATTAAATAGATAATTAACTTAGAAATAAAAGAAAAACTTAACAAATAAACAAAATTATAAAAGAAATAGGAAATTAAGAATTTAGAGGCCAAGAAATAAATCATAAATAAGAAATTAGAAGGAAGATAAAATATATATACAGAAAAGAAAATTTTTCCAGATTTTTAATTAATTAATAAATAATTATTAATATTAAAAATTTTAAATTATATATATATTGGATTTATTTTTCATTTCTAAAAATATAAAAAGTAGAATAACTAAGAAAAGAATACATAGGAATTTTTTCAGAATTTTTAGAAATAAAAACAAATTATAAAAATAAAAACAATAAAATAAAAAGAAAAAGAAAAGAAGAAAAGGAAAGGCGCTGGCGGACTCGAACCCAGGACCTGGGGGAGAGAGAAACGCTCAGTTTCCAGTTGAGCTACCCCACGTGGGTAGCATTCTCAGTAATTAAAATCTATATAAGTTATAGGCACGTGACATATGGAAAAAAATTAAAGTGAAAACGCAAAAGGGGTTGGTTGGGATTCGAACCCGTGCCCCTTTAGTGCGTTTTGAGTTAGGAGAGAGTCGTTTTCCAGTTAGACCGCTAGGCCTATCACTGATTATTTCTCCAATTAAAATACCTTTATCCCTTCCTCCTGAGTCATCTTCTTCAACCTTCTGCAAACCGCCATTGACGAGTTTCAAAAACTCTGCAAACCGCCGTCCCAACTCAGCTTACAACTGCCGTGACTCAGAAAACCTATCCTAGGCATAAAAGGAATAAAATAACCATCGTAGGTGGTGGCTGGAGGCTATAAATAGCCACAACATAACCGAAAGCTTGAAAACTCAAAAAACGCAGAGAAGAAATTTTATTCGAATTCGCTCTCTAATCCACCAAAATCCTTCAAATGAATCCCATTAGCTTCGTACAGTATCCCAGAAATATTTTAGGGAGGAGAAATCAAAGTAACTAGCTCAGAAATGCGAAGAACTCGAGCCTCCATTAAAGGAAATTTCAAGCTTTGAGTTAAGGTAGGAAGAGTATTCTTTTCTTCTAATTTAAATTACAGAACTACTCTATTTCATGTATATTTAATTTTTGCTTAATTACGAGCTCTAAAACTCTATGAATCGCTGGAATCGAAGAGAAAATTTCCATTTTTGAACGAAAGAAAAACCTTTTTCAATTAGCCAGTAGAGAGCCTCTAAGTTCCAATTAAAACTCAAAATAAGTTCGCCAAGAGTCAGGAAACGATTCTGTAAAATTAATTAGGCCTAAATCGGTCCAGAATAAAAAACCCCAAATTCAAATTTTCTGGTTCGAAACCCCTTTTCAGAGGTTGAAGATGACCAAATGACCAAAATGCCCCTCTTTTTAAAAATTTCTTTTAAAACTGTTTTGATTAATTTAGGCCTCAAATGACCTCTAAAAATTCTGAAATTTTTCCCTAAGACTGTGTAATAAGAGAGGAACAGGTTAGAGGTATTATTTTTCTAAAATTTGTGAAAATAAAAATTATTTTTATAAAATACCCAAAATACCCCTACTTGAATAAAAATTATTTTTTGACACAAATCAGAAGAAACATCTTATTAACCCTTTTTAGAACGTTTATTAAATTTTATAAAGCCTGTAAAAATTTTATTTAACCAGAAAACCATTAGGAATAAAATTTATTTATGAAAATGACCATTTTGCCCTTAAATTTTTAAATTATTTAATTTTTCACAAGAAATGAAATTTTTGGTCTAGAAAATAATCAAATAGTAGGAAATATTAAATATATTATTTATTGATGAATTATCTAAATGAAATGCATTGGAAATGGGATCAAAATAATATTTTGAACAAAATTCCTAAAATACCCTAAAAAATGCAATATATGAAATATTTCCAATTTTTGCAAAGATAGATGCATTTTTCCTTTTACAATTATTATGATCATAACTATAGGGTAAGATTCACCATAAAGGGAAGATAAAAGAATTTCAAAAATCCCTAGGTGGAAAATGACCAAAATACCCCTACACCCAACTATACTCCTTACTTCCTATTTTCTTACTTAGAACTCTGTCAAAATTCTTAACTACCCTAATAATTGCATAATGGATTGTAATTCTCAAAGGATAGAAGGTTCTTTAAAAGAAAATCATGTTAATATATGGTTGATAACAAAAACACCTTTGTGATGTAAACCTCTTGTATATATGTTGATAAGGTTTAATGAATCTTCATTGATGATAAATATTTATTATTATTTCAAATCAAGAAGTAAATAGATCAATCAATCTTCATAAATAGAAGAGATCCCCCTCAGGCCAGAGACAAATCTATTGAAGGCCAATTGAACAAGCAAGAATCTTCAGATCAGAAGATTCTAGATATCTAGTACCTAGAAGACTTAATCGACTAAAGTAAGGATGGATAAATAGATCGAGAGTGAGATTAAAGAATGGAGAAATGAAACGGGTTAACTACAGAAGGTACCTGAGGAATGTATGCAGGTTGTGAAAGTCCTTGGGGGTGTTTAGGCACCAAGTTTGTGAATTGCTAAAATTAAGGAGTCACAATGTCAGCTTGGTAACCCCGACAAAGCAGAGCATTACCAAAGTCAGTAGAGAGTATCTAAGCCCTGTACCAGCTTGAGATATGTACTCCTGACTATCACCCAAAAATGTTGCAAGTTATGAATGAGGCAGCAAGGGATCCCTAAAATTGATATAAATATATCTAGGGTACGACACGGTGAGATGAAATAGATGTATTTAAAAATATATATGTTTTGTATATGATTAGTCAGGTACTCCAATACTATATAATTAAATTGAGAATCAAAGATTTACTCCTACACTAACCATTTTAGGAGAATATGTTTGAAGAATTCCATCCACTTTTCCATTTGTCAGTTACTCCCTTATGTGGAAGATGGTCTAAAGACCCACTATATCAATTATATACATATACTGGATATGTGCGTTTCACCTTCTTTCATGCAGCTCCCTTATCTTCCACTTCCTACGGGCAAATCGATCTTCCAATCGTTTTAACCCAGGTGGAACCTCCGAGAGTATCACTGTCACCTCCTGGTCTCCCCTCTCACCCCCGAAGGAGACGACCACGTAACTCTTCCACTGGTCATGCTAGGTTTAGAATAACCATACTTGCTCTCAGCATTGACATATCGGAAGAAGAGGATCCTTCGGAAGATCCGGGAGAAAATGCTTAAAAATTTTCCTTTTGTATTACTAACAATGTATTATATAAACTTTTGTGTAATGAAATCAAGTGACTGTTGCGTTTTTTATATTTTGTTTAATGAAAAAGTAGTCGTTACACTTGCTCATATGGGTTATGAATGTTTCCAATATAATGACGACTTTTATGATTGAAGGAGTATTTGCTTATAGATCTCAAGCTATGACTTTTCTACATTCTCCACATTTCCTTATATTTCTCTCTGATGAGTCATTCTTTTCCCCAATAAACTTATCCTTTTGTACCCATTTTTATTAGTGACTTGTGCTTAATTGCCTATAAACTCTTCATTTTGACTAATTGGATTGTAAATGGAAAGTTGATGTAATTTTGTGCAAAACGCGTAACTTTTTCCAGATTCGGCGACTGTTCGTATTTTGGC
>JAMLFT010011209.1:0-11263 GCA_026544285.1 Pachyrhizus erosus
AAAATACTCTCAATTAGAGTAGTTATATTGGATAATAATAAAAATGAATCTAATTAATTAAAGAGAGAAAAAATATATTAAGAAATTATATTAAATTTTTTTAGAACTTATCATATTAATTATATTTTTTAATATTTGTGTCAAATTTTTAAACATTATATAAATTAACATAAATATAATATTATTTGTTTGAACAAATTACAATAATACTTTCTAAAAAATTTGTTAAATTAGATAAACATCCTAAATTTTTTAACTACTATAATAATCTTTCTTGTAGAGAATGCAAGTGTAATATACAAGAAGTATTAGAGTAATATTTTTGAAACATTAAAAAAGATTAGTGTAATATATAAAAAGGATGTAAGTGTAATATTTTTAAATATTAAGAAGAATTAACATATAAATAATAAAAATAGTAATATTAATTATAATTTATGTAAAACACAAGATGTTATTGTAATTTATTTTATTTATTTCTTAAGCACATAAATATAGATAGTATTAACTTACAAATAATAAATTTTACCCCAAAAAATTAAGAATTTTAAAAAAATAAAAAGAGAATGTAAAAGAATTTGATTAAAATATAAATATATTATAAATATTTTTTATATTGAAATCTAATTATAAATAGTTACATATCATAAATTTATTAATTTTATAATAATTACTTAAAAAATATTTTTATTAGTTGATAATATAGATTTTTACATTACTAATTTGATTGAAACGAGAAAATAGGAAGGGAAAGAACGTGGAACAATAGAAATGTTGATAAAAGTATTTCGTCTATCTTTTGGTATGGAATAAGGAAAGAAGATATAAAAGCATTTCACTCGCTGTTTTTGTAATTCATCCAAAAGTAGAAAGAACAAAAAGGTACAGTTGCCTTCTATACTGAAAAGACAAGAATACCGTTGTTATTATAAATTTTGTTATTAAAAATATTTATGTTATTTTATATAATATATTTTTTATTTTATTTTTTATATAACCAAGTAAGAAGAAAGAAAAAATTTGTATATACGTGTATGTGTGGATGTTTTTTAATTGTTAAAATCTAATAATATATCGTTATATATAATAAATTTATTAGTTTTATAATAATATCTTAATTGTTATTTTAAAAATTATTTTCTATTATTAACAATATGCAATATTTCACATTAATAGTCTATTTGAAAGGAGAGAATAGAGAGAGAAGAAATATAAAACCAAAAAAAGAGAGAATAAAAGTACTTTTTTTCACACTTTGATTTGGTCTCAGGATGGAAGACAGTGTGAAAAACCATGTAAGACCCACCGTTTCTTAAATTCGACCGAAAGTGGATGGAATGAAAAGAGAAAGGTGGTTTTCATCTTGAAAAGAGAAAGGTGGTTTTCATCTTGAAAAGAAAAAAATATCTTTATTTTGTATACTTTTTAATAGAAATATCTATAAAACTTTATATACATATATTTTTTAAAAGCAATAAAAAGTGTTAACATTAGTTTTATTTGTACTTTCTAACAAAGAAATCCTAAAGTGTAAGAAATAAATAAACTGATACAAAAATAATATTTAACTGAATGTTTTTGTATAAAACTAATTAAAAAAAAAAGGGAAGAATATTGGCATCATAAAGTAAGAGAGACGTCATATACATTGCATCAGAGAGATTATGATTAATAAAAAAGAAAAAGAAAAAGAAAAAGAAAAAAAAAGGATTCACATGAATGTAAAACATGTCACTGAGGTTGTAAGACCTAGTCAGCAGGCAGCAGTTGTCCACTTACAGATGTATGGCTGAGAGAAATAAAGATAGGAAAGAGAAGACTTACTTGAAAGAGGGAGGATTTGATGGCCATTCAGGCACATATTTGTCCAATGGATAGCAATGAAGCCTAAGATAATCCCTCCAATTGCGCACAGTCTCTTTTTTCACATTAAAACTAGTGGATAGTCTTATTGTCTTTGAAGGGTCTTCAGAGTACAACTTGAGTTTCTCCTCCACAGGCAACTTGAAGAATCCATCTGCCACCTCTGCCATTTCCTTTACCGCCTCTAGAGCCACCCCGTGATTAACTACCTGTTTAATTAATTCAAAATTATTATTATTTAATTCCACAAAGCTAAAAGTGTTTTTCTTTATTATTATTATTATTATTATTATTATTTTATAACTACACAGTTAATAAATAAAAAAAATTAGAAAATGTTGAAACACAGGGGACTAGACCTGGAAAAAACCATATACCCTGCAGGCTTCACCTATTTGGTGCACAATCTGGGCTCTGTTTGGGGAACCCAGGTCAATGATAGGAACATCCTCACACTCAAACACTTGGGAGAGACGAGGTCGCTCCGATTCGGGTCTGATGTAACTCTCCGGCAGACTTGAGAACTTGATTCCTGAAGAAAGCACCTTTGTATCCATTATTTAAAATCCTTAACTCTTAGCACAAAAAATACAATAAAATCCTTAATACTAGGTTGTTAAATATCATGAAAAGAAAAGACGCTCCTTTGGGAACTGGAGAGTGAGAAGAAGGAAGTAACAACTGAGCAGTTTCGAGAAAGATAAGCCGCATGAGTAGAATATCATGCATTTATATATACAAGTAATCAGATGCAGGGGACGTTTCACTGTTCTTTTATCGTCCCTATTGGGGACCATCTCCAAAATCTTACTTATTTCTTATTATTTTTAAGATTAAAATAATATTTCCTCACTATGCTAGTCAAATTTCATATCAAACAAAAAAAAAACATGTTTTAATCTTAATTAAATTTGGTCCTTTTACATTATTAGTCTTTCTTTTAACACTTGTAATAATAAACTAACACATTTAAGGGAAATCCAGGTAATTGCTATGTTGACGGTGCTGTCATATTTGATGTCGAATTGCAACTTAACATCTAATAAGGATTCATTTTCTCATTTAAGAAACCCTCTGTTTCTCCTTTGATTGAACCAGTGTTCGTTTCTTTATCCTTTTGTCATCATTTCTTCAGTTAAACTTTCTACGGGTTGTTATTGCATTCATTTGAATTCTGTTTATGAGCCTTTCATACTTTCACAAAAGGAGTATGGCATTTGACTTTTGTTCAGTTCTGACGTTAGCTGTTTATTGTCTTCTTAAAGCATCGTGGTTATTTGTTGACAAAATCAACATAGATGCAAGGGGAGAAGTTAGACTATGTAGGTTGGTTAACATATATAATGAATGAATGTAATTTTGTTTATTAATATTTACTATAGATAACTGATATATTAATTAAATATATAGTAATACTCATAAAATTATATGAAATGTAAATATGTAAATAAATAAAATAATTTTGAGTTTGAAAAAGAAATAAAAATTAAAAAATATTAAAATTTGGAGAAAAATTATAAGGAGAAGTAGACGTCGCATAAATGTAAATAAAACTAACGATAAAATATAATTAAAATAACTTATTATAATTTAAATAATGACAGAAAACAATATAGTAATTTATCAATTTGTCAGCGTCACAAAAATTTAGAACATGTCAGTGTTTACATGTTCCAAACCATATTATAAGATAGAAGTTTAATATTTATGTAATATAATTCTTAACTAAAATTAATTGTTAAAAACTTTTTTTAATAATTTTTTAAAATTGCTCTTAACGCTTTGATTATTAATGTTTTTATCTTCTATTGTTACTGTTAATAATATTTTCATCTTGATACTCTTAAATCTTCAATTTTCTAATGTTAGAATATGAATTTAATAGAAATAATGTGGCTATTAATAATGACATCCTAGTACTTTATGTTTTTGAGTGAAGAGAAAAAAAATAAATACTAAAATTTCTTTTCAAGTTGAATTAATTTAATATCAATATTAAATTTTTGAAAAATACTTTGGTCATTTTTTTCAACATCAATTTTTTATCGCTATTCAAGAGAAGTGAATCCAACACTATAAAATTTCGATATGGACAAACTTTTTTTTTTTTCACTTCCATTATAACACTGCCTAAAATTTTGAATAATTTTAACCATTATTTCAATTCACATATATAATTAATCTTTTAAATTTTCATTATCAAATAACAAAAAATATGGTCAACTATAGAATGAAATAGTCAAATAATTATAATTAAATTATCATTTTAAAATACTTGTCTCGATCAAAATATATTTTCATAATCAAAATAATAATAAATTTTTAAAGATTGATAAAACACCATTTTATAATCTAACACTACCATCAAATGATAAATTTTAATAATAATAAATTTTCATTTGAATGACAATTAAAATTTTTACTTTTTGACCAAAACTAATCCAATATCAGTATTGAATTTTTTTTATTTAACTAAACTTTTTCAACTTTGACTAAAATAACATGAAAATTGAATTTTTTTCAATTTTAATCACCTTTTTCGATTTCTATTGCTTTATTTGATTGAATATCATGCTCAAAATATTAAAATCATTTTTTTATTAAAATTAATCTATCCTTAATATTGAATTTTTATATCAACAAAGTTTTACAATTTTGACTTCAAAATCACTTTTCATTTTTTTTTTTAACTAAAATTAATTCAATATCAATATTAAATTTTTATATTAATAAAATTTTCCAATTTTAACTTTAAAGACACTTTTCAATTTTTTTTACTAAAATTAATCCAACGTCAATATTGAACTTATATATTAATAAAACCTTTTAACTTTGATTTCAAAATTACTTTTTATTTTCCACTATAAGTAATCTAACATCAGGTTTATATCAAGAAAGCTTCGATTTTGACTTCACTACTCAAAATTTCAATTAAAATTAATCAGACTTTAGTATTAGATTTTTATTATAGTCAACTTCTTCAATTTTAATCAAAATAAATCAATCTTTCGTTCATCATTTTTGTTTTAATGAAATTGCTTCAATTTCAAAGTATGGCACCGTTGGTAGAATATCATGATAAAGAAAAGATGACTTTACCATTTATTTATTTATTTATCTAATTTTTTGAATTCCTCTTGATTTTCGTTTTCGATGTCAACCAAAATTTATTCAACTTGCATGTGGAATACTTTCTTCAGTCGAATCACCCTTTTTCTTATGCCATAATTGATTTCGATTATTCAAATTTTCTTTCTAGTGACTTCAAACCGCAAATCGATTTTTATAAAAATATGGTAAGTCATCTCATTTTTCGTTTTGTTGAAAAATCAGTCTTTTCAATACTCAAATAATTATAAAAATATTCTTATAAGTAATCAGGCTAATTGTTTTTTCTTTTAAAAAAAAAACAAAATTCATTTCATTAACAATTTATTTGTCAATGGTTGCATGTTCAGAGGCCTAATCACGGGAACAACTTCAATCTACTCATAAAACTCTAATTTTCCTCATTCGACTTTGTCATATATGTTTTTTCCAATTTTGATTTGGATGCAGATGCTTAAATCCAAATGTCATGATGAACGATTTAACCTAACGATCTAAACTTTCATATTCCATCGCCCTTAACTTCAAACCATAGAGGGCCGATATTTTTATTTTTTTAATAATGTCAAAATAAAAATTTATCACTTCATAGTTTGATGTCAGTGACATCACCTTAAAAAATAGTTCCTTAACAGTTTCGTAACCAATTTTGAGCATTTCTAAAAATTACATCGATTAACAACATCAATTTCCAGAAATAAATGGAATAATTTTACATTTGAATGGTTGCTATAGGCAACAACTGGCTATTAAAATAAAATATTTATACGGCCTCTTACGATATCAAAAAATAGCTTCGTATCATAATATATGAACAAATTTATCATCCGTGATCCATAAATTCAATTTGTTTTGATCATTGAAATATTAATGGAAGAGATATCAAATTGTAACAAAACTAATTGATCGAAGGTCATCATTAAAAATATAACACACAATACTTATTTTTTATAGCTCTTTATCTAGTATGTCGCATCATTTTGTTTACAATTTGATATATATATATACGTAAATAAACATAATTTCATCAATATTTGAAGAAGAAAATAGATACTTCTTTTAAAAAATTTTATTTTTATTTGTGATCCTTTTATTATCACTTTATGATTAAATATTTTTTATCAATCTTAAAGATTAACCATAAAAATAAATTAAATTTATATTTAAAATAGAAATCTTTTAAATATATAGTTCCACTTAAAAAACAATAAAAAAATGTAAAAATACAAATAAATAAAAAAGACTTTGAATTTGAAGAAGAAATAAAGATTGAAAACATATTGAAGTTTAAGTACCAATTACAGAGAAAAGTAGACATTGCACAAATGTAATTAAAAGTGAATAAAGAATAATCGAAAAGTAATACATAATTAAAATAACTTACTAGAATTTAAATGGTGGTTAAAAACATTGTAGTAACTCGTCAATCCATAAGCATCGTAAGGACTTTAGATATATGAATGTTTACAACTTTCAACTCATATTATAGGGCAGAAGTTTAATATTTATATAGCACAATTCCTAATTAAAAATAAATGATAGAAACTTTTCCTAATAACTTCCTAAAACTACTCTTAACATCTTGCTATTTGATGTCTTTATTTTTTTATCTCTATTGTTAACAACATTTTGATCTCAATGCCCTTAAATGTTCAATTTTGTAATGTTGAAGCAACAACATAAAGACATTATTTTCAACACTTAGTCAAAATAATGTGACTATTAACATATAGTCTTTTATATTTATACCTCGCTTGCTCAAGGAATGTCAACCATCCTTTAAAGACCAAAGAAGATGACAATTCATCCCTTACTAAAAAAGGACCACCAATCGTATGCATGATTGCTTTTGATATTATAATTTTTATCATCCTTTGAGAATCGAAGGCTTGCATTGTCAAAAAAAAAACCTTTCATGATTCATATACTATCACATGAAGATTACTTTGCATTCATTCATATTAGTTTAGAAGACACATATAACATTTACAACACATAAGCACATGTATAGTCATATTTAGCACACAACAATTTGGCATTACCATGCTTCTTAGGAGCATGAAAATGCTTAAATTCGTTCATAATGATTTTGAAACCTAATATGACCATGCATTATGGTGCATGGTCAGCCTTCCCTTATGCACAATTGTGCTTCCTTCATCCACAATCGTGTTTCATGTCATAGAGAAATTGTAATAAAGAATTAAAACTCATGCACAATCATGTTTCATGATGCAAAGTTGTGCTCAATGTCCTACAAGTTGCATGGTCAATCTACATGAACAGAGGTCTCTTAAGATGTCTTTAATAATAAATTTACAAGTTACACAAGTATGATAAAGAATAAGAAAAAAAAAATATAAACACTATTAATCATATAGTTAAATAATAACAATATATATCGATTAATATATAAAGTTCCCTTCACCCTAATATGGCGTGATCATACAAGTATCATAACACACAAAAACATGTCGGAACAATAATTATGGGGAAGGAGAAACATGTAAGGGTTGCATTCCCCTTAAGTTTACCTAAGATGCACTAAAGCTGAGTTTTGGTCTTTATGTCCTTTTTCCTCTCGTTCTCTTCATGTAAAAAATGTGTGCATGTGTGAGGATGACTAAGCATCTACTAACTTACTTCCTTATTAAGCTATAACAATTATGTCTCCTAATATTTAACTCAAGTCTTAGTAAACACTAGCGTGATCCTCTATTAGGCTTAAGTAGTTTATATTTATTTATTTAAAATATACCTATTATTTCTAAATATGAAAATAATGATAAAGATCGTATGTCAAACCTACAAATAAATGGAATGAAAGAAATGAATTCTTAATATGAAAATGATGAATTGAAGTTTGATTATAAATGTTAATGACATAAAGGTGAAATAGATAGGGTCAAAGAAACCAATCACTAATCTTACACAAATAGGGAAATATTTCATATTTAAGTATGGAATGAGGTTTAATTGCATTTCATATTTCAAGAAAGGTATAAAGGAATGAGATTTTATTTCATGGATAAAGGTAAAATTGCACAAAGACAAGACAAACACAAAAGTATCATATTGTGTGACATAGAAAAATATAATGAATGAGGTGAAAAACATATTTATGTTTATGATTGGTTGTGTCAGGATAAAGGACAAACTACAAACTCTCAATGTTTTGATTTAACAAACAAATGAACAAGTTTTCAAAGCTTATTTTAAAAAACAAGTTTTTATTAAGATGATGATTTCGTTTGTTGAACAAATGATACAACATCAAAGCATGTCTTATGAAATTGCATGAGTGTAGTTTGAATGTCCTTACAAGAAATGTTGTGCGCCCATTATGTAGTATATCTCAAAAGTACACTTAAAAATATTCAAAAAGAAAGGTCAACAAGGTTACCTAGTTCGTGACAAGGCACGTCAACATGTAAGAAACACAACCTTAATGTACTTTTTTAATAATAAAGAAAACATGCTCATTGCCAACAAATTTCCTGTATGAGAAAAGAAAGATAAGTAAATACTTTATCATATAAAATTGACTACTTTGTGAAATGAATTTAATGTTCCAAATGACCATTTTCTCTCACTAGAGAAATTGGACAAAGAAAGTTTAATGCAAGTCATAATGGATACTTTTAGAGACTTCCTATAGATACTAAAGATATCAAGCACAACTTAAGAGATTTTTTGAAGCTCAACAATCTTTATTTGCTCTCATATTCTAACTCTAATATTATAGCAACCTTGTGAATTTGTAAAAATCTCCAAGTGTATATCTGAAGCAAAAAAAAATCATTTGTTTAATAAGTTGATAAAGATTGTAAAAATCTTTTTGTTAACCAAATTTCTTAGTGATTTTGATTAAAGCATGAAAAAGCTTTGTTGCAAAGAATGCTTAGATGTTTTCTTGGAGAAACAAGTGAAATACTACTTGGATTTGAGCTTAAAAAGGTTTTTTTTTTAAAGAATACTCATAATTTGGAAAAAGATATACTGAAACTTGATGATGTACCAAGAATTGGATGTAGTATCAGGGTGAGACGAACTAATATAAAATTCTTTTTGTAACTTTCTTATATTTCTCTTAACTTATATTTGCTTAACTTTGTGTTTCAAATATTTGTTTGATTTGGTTTTCACAAAAGCATTTGATAAGAAATTTTTAACAAACTTTTTTTAAAATGTATATGCATGATCTTATAAGCAAACAATATATAGACTTTCAAAAATATTTTCAAAAAGTATTTGAAACACAATTCAACACTTTTTATTTTGTTTCCATGTGTCTTACATGTTGATGCAATACCTTATGAATTAAATCTCATGATAGACTATACAAGATGTGACATAATAATAAATGACATCTTATAGGCTTTTGATTGGGGGATTTTAAAAGTTACAAACTAAGAATTTCTAGATTTAAGTGGATTGGGATATATATCATGAATACATTTACAAAAAATAAAAAATTGGCTAACAAGTACAAGAAAAAGCTAAGGTGTATCCAACAATAAGAAAAGGCCAAATAAGGAAGTAACGTAATCTAGATAATGATATGCTATTTGGATTGGATGTAAAAAATTGAAGGTATAAAATTATCCAAAAGCATTCTTAGAAATTGCACTTGCAAATTTTGGGGATTGATTGACATTCCTTGTAGATAACAACTTGTTTTAAATGAATAAATCATTTTACAATTTGCTTCTACAAATTCTCCTATACATAGAAAAATAATAACAAGAACATATTTTAGTCTATTAAATGTTATAGATTTTGTGCATCCTTACTAAGACATACCAAATGGACAACAAGTGTGGATACCAAGTGGATTATGTGTTATGTTTCCTTCATAAACCAAAAAAACTATCAGCAAACCAAAAAAGCTTAGTAGAAAGGAGAAATATAAATTCTTTAAATTGCACAAATAAAAAAGGATGAACACCTCTACCGCTTGTAGCAAGTGTGGGACCTATGCTCACAACAAAAAGACATATCACAACAACTGAACTTCCAACAACCCCCTTCTACAAAAAGAAGTTTAAAAAGGAATAATATAGCAACAAGTGCTAAGAATGACATTACAAGTAAAGGAAAAAAAAAATGCAAATGTAACAAGTTGTAAGAACGATAACACAAAGAAATAAAGAAAAGCACAAACAACATTTTCCTCTTGGCCTACTAATAAAGCACTTTATTCTCACAAAAATGTGATTGTTGTTATTAGGTGTTTTTAACTAAGTGTAACTACTATTGCACCTTTTTCTCAACAATATTTTACTACATGAGAAAATTGTCTCAATTTGCTATAGTTATTCTCAAGTCACAATTTTATATAATTGTCACCACTTAATGTAATATCGTACCTAAATTACAAATCAAGAAATATGAAACAAAATGACAAGAAACCTTGTCATCACATCCTAATAATTACAAAATATTGTTATCAATGGTGTGAAAAGCATGCAACAAAGTTAACTATCCACCACAAAAGAAATAAAACAAAAGTGATTATTTAGGTATAGATGTACCTCAATCATTTTCACTAAGAACCTCTTTCTCTCTTTACAAGTTTTGAGACAAATTTTGTAAAACAAAAATTTATTTTATTTGATAGTTTATTTTTAATGCAATCATCATTACTTTTGTAGACCAATTTGTTATATTATTTATTTTTTTAATTTAGTTTTCTATTGTTACTATCTTATCCAATGTTATAATTATTTATTTATACATTAAATAAAAAATTATTTATTTATACATTAAATGAAAGAATTAAGCTATGCATTTATTGCTTCTTTCATCAACTTATATAGTAATATTATTTGATTATTTATTATATTTAACCTTTACTCTTAACTCATTATTGTTGTTAAAATGTTTTAAAATAGTTAAATTAATATGTTGGTCCCTTTTCTTAAAAAAATATTTAATTTAGCCTTCACATTTTTAGAATGTTTAATTTAGTCTTTAATTTTAAAAAAATGTTCAAATACTATCCTTTTGTCTAATTAACAATAATAATGTTAGTGTGGTTGAATAAATGTCCATTTTCAAACTTTATAACGATTTTGAACTACTAGTAAAAAAGTATTAGTAATATTAACGATATTTAACCATCATAAAAGTAATCATTTTTAATTAAAATTTAAAAAAGGTATAATTTAATAATTTCTATTTATATAATAAATTTAAAATTATAATATTTTTATTGTATTAAATTTTAAAATATAATTTATATTTTTATTTAAAAATCATAATGAAATTATGATAATTCAATAATTTTACC
>JAMLFT010011210.1:0-11263 GCA_026544285.1 Pachyrhizus erosus
TATCTTTTTATTATATAAAGTATTGATAATGATGGATAATATGTTTATTTTACTTTTAGTATTATTTTTTAATATTTTCCAATTATAATATTTATTTTAATTAGAACACTATTTATAATATTTGTTTTATTTTTCTAACTTACACTTCAAGATATTGATATTGTTAAATAATAGATATATTTTTTATTATCATTTTTTAATATTTTAATATTAAATTATTTATTTTAACCATTACTTTATTTATATTATTTATTATTATTATTTTTTAATATTATACTTCAAGATATTTTAACCATTACACTAATCAATTTAATAAAAATATAATGTCTACTTAAAAGTATATTATTTTTACTTTTTTTAATTTAATTGATAATATTTTAAAATGTAATATAGGATGAATAGTAAAAAAATACAACATGTAAAAGATATAATAATTGAAATTAAAATATATAATTAAAATAATTAATCCATAAATAAAAATTAAAAATAGTTAAAATTAATTAAATACTAAAATGATAAAAATTACAAGTGAATTAGGAAAATCTGTTTAGTTACATATTTATTTAAATATTTATGCTCAACTCTGCTTATTTTTTAATTTGGTTCTTTTAAAATACGTATTATGAAAAGGAATAATTCAAAATAAGGAATTTTATGAATAATAATAACTAAAAATGGATTTTTTAATTATATCATTAAATTTAAATTAATTTATAATAATTTCCCTAAATACTTATTGAAAAATAAACTAAGAGAAACACATTACGTTAATATACATTTTTTTCTATTTTCAAATATGCTTTGTAAATTAAACTTTTAAGTCTATTAATATATATGTGTGTGTATATATATGGTTATTAAATTGTATAATAATTATTTTTTTATTTAATAATATATTTTTATTATAGATAGACTAATATTAAAATGCCATATATTTATTATAGGTATATAAATTTTTTAAATGAATTAATTAATATTTTTATAAAATTATTATATTCTAGAGTTACATTTTTTTTCCTTGCTGAAAAGATGTGTGGATTACTTATTCTTAATCAACAAATGAAATGAAGTTCATCAACTGTAAGATGCATCCGATGGATCAGAAAGCTGCTGTGGAAGATTTTTGCTCTAGAGGATCCAGACGTTATAAAATAATTAATAGATAATGTCCTTGATTTTTAAAAATAAATAATTATCATTAATATGAATATGATTAAATAGAACATAACATGGATGAGCTTGTAGACCCAAGTCCTAATTAACTCATGCATCAATGTTCACAGCCACCATTAATCACGAACTGAGGATGAAGTCAACTCCATTTCATTGGTAGGGGCTTCCTCTATGAACTTCTTGTATATGTCACCTTTATAAAACTCTCTGGTCCTAATCGCAAAAATCAAAGAAGTAACTCCTGCTACAAAAGCCACGCATGCCATTATTATTAAAGAAAGCCTGTAACATTCTTTTCCAATACAATTCAACTCCGTGCCCTTCACCCACTCTTTCCCACTTTTTTTTAGCTGATTTTTGGCCTCTCTGTCATAAAAGTATCCAACCATCGTCACATTTAGCACATATGATGCAAGGGGAATAACTGTAACCACACAATTCTCTAATGTAGAAAAATATTTAAGACCGAATAACTCACAAGTAATAGCATAGGACATTGGCAATGTTACACCAAAGGAGAATCCAATTATCACTGATGCAAAATAGACTGAACCGGGTGCTGGGAACACAATAAGAAAGTGACCAATGCAAGTAACGAAATGCGAAAAGCTTAACAGTAAAGGACGGGAAACTTTGTACTTCAGGAGCAAAATTTCAGACAAGAAACCGGCCAAAACTCTTCCAAAGAAGTTCCAAATGCTTACAAGAGACACAAATGATCTAGTTGTGTTGCCCGTGTATCCTAAAGACCTGCTACTTTGTCCCAAATTGTCCATTACTGATACATTTGTTCCATACCCAGCAAATGATGAAATCAACAATAACAACATGTCAACACTTAGCACTGCTTGCAGAATGGTGTGATCCTCTCCTCTTGCAGGTTTATTGAATATGTTGGAAAAACAAGAAATCTTTGCCTCCTAAGGTTTTTCCTCATTTGGAGGAGGGAATGCTGATTCCTTAGTTCAGGTTCAACTATTTGCAGTTTCTCTATGATTACCTCATATGCAGTATTTTCAACTTTTTTCTCCATGTTCTACAGTAAGAACTCTTTTCTAATAGCAATAAATAATGGAAAGATAAGCTCAAAACATACGAGAGTTGCACATGCAATATACGCAGCTATGGATAAAGAAATTTGTCTCTGAGCAATGATCATTGCCATGATGACTAATGCAAGTGTAATTGATGCAAAAAGGAACCGGTTGATTGTTATTGGCTCAATGGATAGCTTAGTGGTAGTTCCACCCTTCATGATCCGAATTACACAAGCAAATAGCATTGATATAGCTTGAACAATCGACCTTGTATTACTCGTGCTATATAAACTTTACTACTCCAAATCGCCCACTATTCATCTTGTTAGTGGTAATTTTTTTCTGTCTCACCCCCACTCACCAAGAAGATATATAAATATAGAGCAAGGGTCAACATAAATTGATTACAACGTCAGTGATAGTCTATTTATATTCAAGGATTTATGACTAATGAAAAACGTCTACCACATTTTAGGGTACATTGAAATAAAAAGAGAAAGAAAATTGTGTGTAATAAAAAAGGAAAAATATAAAAATAAAAATATAATAAAGAAAAATATTAATAAAAAAATATTTTTCATACTAACATTCTTAATTTCGAAATAAAAAATAAATATATGAATTTCTCTTGTCCACGGTATTATTGATTTGGTAATGAAAAAGTATTTCTTGGCTGATAATATTAAAAAATTATTTAAACTTATTTTCTTAAATTGTTAGTCTCTAATTTTTAACTTTTTTTCCTTACAATACATTGTTTTCTTATTAAAAGTTTATTACCAAATTTATGCATCTAGAACGCGCTGACTTATGTTATTTTATTGTTTTGGAAAATTTAAAGAGATAAATGTGTCCTGGCACCAGGCCTGCTGCTGAGAAGGAAGGAGGCGAACCGCCCTCGAATTAATGGCACGGAAAAGTATAAATTTAGAGACTTATTTTTTATTTTTTTTATTTTAAGTATTAATGTGATAATCTTTTATATTTTTAGAAATTAAAATTTTATTTTATTTTTAAAAATATTTATAATGTATAATTATTTAAATATCTTATTTATTTTAATTTAATAAATTTGATAATATGACATAAATTTAAATATTTTATATAAAGATTTATTTTTAATATAAAAGCCGTTAAAATGAATATTTAATTTTATAAATTTTATAATATATTAATTTCTCTCTTTCAAAATATAAAAATATATTTTTTATTTTTAATAAACTTTAATCACCATTATTTTTAAGTAATTATATTTATAGTAAACAATATCAAATGATAAGTTTTATTAAATAAAATTATTTAATTTGAAATAATTTTTTAAACTACTGCGCCGAAGATGACTTAAAATAATATTTATATTTTAAGATTTTGTTTAGTGATTATGATAAAATAAGTTAAGATGTGGTATAAGTGTTGGATAAGACTAGGGGTGGGTATGTGGATCGTAGCGCACGGATAAATCTATCTAACCTACAACCTGCGCAATTGACAAACTCATTTTTTTCACTTTTTAATTAGATGGATTTTTAAGTATGGATCGCAAGTCTGCAAACTTAGCGGGCTTGGCTCACAAGGCCCATAGTTTGAACAATGAGTTTTTATGTCTTTTAAAATTATTAAGACGTTAATATTTTAATATAGGATATTAATATTTTTTTAGATTATTTTAAGTAAATTTATTATGTATTTAGAGTTTTTGGATTGTTTTTAGTTAGAATGTTTAATTTTTAATTATTATTTTTAATATTTATAAATATTTAGGTTTATTTTACAAGTATTTGAAGGTTTGATTTTTTTATGTTTATATTTAATAATAATTATTTTTAGTTATAATGTTTCATGTTTATAATGATTTGAAGGTTTATATAAAATTAGTTATAGGTAGAATTTGTATTACTAATTTTTTAAGAAAATTTTTAAATCTAATTTTTTTTAGCAATTTTTATATTTGTATAATTATGAGCTTAATAAGGCAGGCACATACTTAAATTTTTAATTCATTTATGTCAGATTAAACTAACCCAATTCATAAAAAAATAGATTTATGCAGACGGACCTTAAACACGTTAACTTGTATATCTACCCCTAAATAAGAGTACAGTACACTAAAAATATAATAAGATATCATATTATCTAATATTTAATACATATTAGATAATTTATTAGATATTGTATATTATCCTATTTTTATACTTGAGGTATACGGTGATATTGTTTATATACGCACGTGATGAGATGATAATATTACCGTTTTATTAGAATTATATAATGATGCGTAAAAATTATTTTTAATATAATATTTTTAAAAATTCTAAAATTCTACAGAATTATCTTCATTATTGTTTTTTGATATCTATAAATTATTTCATTTTTAATTTTTTAAGTTTTGTAAAAAAAATATTTTTAGTATTCCCTTTTTATTTCAAAAATGTTAAATAATACAAATAAGAACTTCATAAGATTATGTGATTGGTGTTTTAATTTTATTTCTCTTATTCATTAATTCAAACTTCAATCTTGATTGATTAATATTATTCATCTAATTTTTAAAGCATTTTTTTATATAAAATTGTACTAAAAGTTTTTGTCATATATCACTCTTATTTTGATTTTATTGGTTGTACAAAATGGTCATTTGTCTAATTAATGAAAGATAAATTATATAATATATTATAAAAGAAGTGAAAAAAATGAGAAATAATGTATATATTGTACAAGAAAATGGATTAAGGCTATTGATCCATAATTATCTATTTATTATAATAATTGAAGATGAACAATGACTTTATTGTATAAAGAATGATGGATTATTACATTATAATAAAAAGTAATTGAATTTTGTCATTGACTAATATTCACCTTAACTTGTGACCATTTTAGTGAGAATAAATATTTTAACCAAAATAAAAAAGGCAAAAAGTCTATAAATCAAAATAGTGATTGGTTATTTAGTTGCCAAAAAAATATCTATGACTAATTGATTTAGTTACTAAGAACCTATTCGAGGTGGTTGTGAAAATTTTTATTTTTAAATATACTTTTTAAAATAAAATGTATTCGATCAAATTGGAACTAAAATGATTTTGCTTCAATTTCAAAATATTTTTAATTCATTTTCAAAATCATGAAAAAATATTTTATAAATTTGGTTTTTAGTTTTAAAAAACACTATTTCATTGCCTTTGACAAAAATCATTTTCACAATCACAATCACTATATTGTCATTGTTACCATCATCATTGTTATCTCTACCATTATTATTACCTTGTTGTCATCACCATTGCTACTATTACTCCTACTACCATCGTTATCTCCCTTGTTGCCATTAAAGTTGTCATCCACCACCACTATTTCCACTTCCATCATTAGTGTTGTTGTTATTATCGCCATTTCCACCACTACCAATTTGCTGTCACCATCCACCTCCTCCACAACCACTAAATTTATAGTTTTTAATGTTATTATTATATATTTTTATTATTATTGTTGTCATAACTGTGTTAATTTTTTTTATTTGTATAGTTTAATATATTTAATTTTGTTATAAAAATTTATATTTTTTTTAATTGTTTTACTATTTTTATTATTTTTAGTAGGTTTAATTATATTTTATTTTTATGTGGTGATATTTTTTTTATATTAAATTATTTCACAGTGAAATAAAATAAGATAAAATATTGACTCGTTTTATTTATCTTTAATTTGTTACAATTTTTAAAAACAAAAAACAAAGTAAAACTAAAAATTCAAAACTAAAATTGATTTTGATTTTTAAAAATTTATAAACTAAAAAAAAAACCCGCCCCAAACAAAGCTAGAAGTTATTAAAAAATAATTTCAAATGATTGTAACAAGATTTTTCTCTAATGTGATATTTTACATTTTTTTATATAAATAAAGAGTTTTTCCTCTTGTGTTTAGTTGTTCATTTTCCAATTTCTTTTAAAAATTATTCGTCTTATCTTAACTCTCTTTAATTAATTAATTAATTACTTCAAAAAAATATTATAATCTTAAATTACATTTTGATTCCTATAAAATAAAAAAAATTATTTTAATATTTTAAAGTTTTTTATCTCTAAAAATATAATTTTTTTTATTTTAATTTCTACTTTCAAATAACAATATTACATAATAATAACATTTAAAATCTATTAACATGTTAAATCATCGAAAAGTATAATAAAAAATTACATATATTTTATTTATAAATTACCCTTTTTATCCTCCTCTATTAAAGCCAACATTATATATTAAAAACTTGTATATATATACCTATTTACTTTGTTTACCCTTTGGCCAATATCAAATTTGCCAATAATGGTACCAATTGGACAGCAGCGGGGGATTGACCTAAAAAAATATTTGAACATCGGCCATCTCCTAAAAATTGTTGGGCCTTGTTTTCTAAAAGTTCCTGATTTATCCAAGCCCGTGAGTAAAAAGACCTTCAGTCATTTTTTGCAATTGAGATTGTAACCGTTAAAACCCCCAAAATGTTATTCCAAATCATTCACAGTACGATGGTTCATAGGTTCCTAACTGTTCAATGGACAAAAAATAAAGCTTCTCCTTAATTCTCTTACTCTATAAAAAAGGTGGGCAAACTTATCAAATATAATTAAATACAATTTTTTTACAGTAAAAAAATAATTAAATATAATTTTAATCTTTTTATTTTATTTAATCTGTAATTTTGATATCTCTATTTTATAAATAAAGTCATTTAATTTTTTTTTATTTTAAAAAATTCATAATTTTGATTCAATCTTCAATTTGTTTGTATTTTATGTCTTTTAATTTGATCTAATTGAACTTTAGACACAGTATATTCATTTAAGTTGATAAAAAAATATAATAATTTAAAATATTATTAAAAAATAATTCAATAAATTAAAATTAGATCAAGATTTCAAATTTTTAAAATAGGATAATAAAAATATTTCTATTTTAAAATAAAAAAAGATTAAAATTACAAATTAAAAAAAATAGAAAAAAAACAAAATTATGTTTAAACCTACTTAATTAAAACAAGCAAGCCAGTATATATGTCTCACTCAGTGAATTTAATTTATTTAGATGGAATATTTACTTTTTTTTTTTATAAAGAATTTAATACTTGTTAATGCAATTCAAAGTTGGTACTCTCCTTCTCTCGTCCTTCTATTCCCATAAATGGTTGTCCACCAAAAAAACTCCTATAAAAGGTCATTTGGGAACGAGATCACGTTTAAACCTCAAAGTCTAATCTCACAGAGGACAGCAAGGGTTAGGGAATATACTCCTTCACCATTCAAACGAAATCCAAAGTCCCCATTTCCTCAAATCTCAAGCACATGAAAAATAATAATAAGTATGGTTGCCAATTACCAATCCTTGAATTCAATATTCCAATTGGGCTTTGTTATTCCATCTAGCGTGTCACATGCACACATGGGAACATGTTCCTGAGCCAAAGGCAATTTTCATTGAACTTTTCTCTCCAATAATTTGGAAGATTCCACATTTTATGACAGAGGTGGCGCCACTCGCTGTGTTTAGTGACTCCTGTCCTGTCTTTTGTTTCGGCCATGCATGTGCTAACACAGCTCATACCGCAATGCAGTAGGGTCACTGCATAAACAAAATGCCTCTGTCTTTTCCCATTTCTAACTCTTTTTATTTAATCATTTCCTCTTTTTTATTTTTACACCAAGATCATTTTTCAACCAATTATCAAAAACTAATTTCACTAAAACGTAAAAGTCACCAAAATGAGATATTGCCTTTTCCAACAGAATATTCTCTATAACATCTTCATGCATTGAATGTCTAATAATACACTTAAGAATTCTAGTTATCTTGTTGATTTATTATCTTCTTTTATCATCATCCATCCTTTTAGTTGGAATATATATAATATAAAAGTTTTCAATATTATCAATTGATTTTACATGATCATATTATTAAAAGTCGTTCTTTTATTTAAGTATCTTAAAAGTTATATTTAAAATATTATCTAATTAATTAATTTAACTCTTCTAATTTGTTATCCTCTTTCACCTCATTAGTTAATTTCGAGGAATATTGCATTGGCAAATGTATAAGTACGGTATGATGAAAGTTGTTCAGTAGCCATAACTCTATCTCTAACGCCTTGTTTGAAATAAAATTAGTTATTTGGTTGAGTAAAAATAAAATAAAATTTATTAATATTTTTTCACTCTATTTCTATTAATTTTTTATTTATTTTATTTTTTTAATAAACACCTTTAATTTTTATTTTATTTTCACTTAATCTCATTTACTTTGTTTTTATCTACTAAAACTTTTTTCATCTCTATCAAACGGACTCTAAATTGTGGGGGAAATAGGAAGGAATTACTATTCGCAATAGTTATGCCTTACAACTTGTAATTTACAAAATTTATATTTCAATCAAAACAGCTTACAATGTTTGCAAGTGATTAATTTTCCATCACTTGGGTGGGTGATGCGTGAAAATTGTATCCATATGGTCTTTAATTTGATAGACAGGCCATGTTAGATTTTGATCATAAAACAATATATACGCCACCACGAATTAAATATTGATCCTTTTTTGTGCAATAGCTAATTACGGTCAACTCGGGCCATGCCTTCCAAATTGTTAAGTTTGAAAGACAGATACTTATGGTAGTGTTCTTCTCATTTATATATAAAACTGCACTGACCTAACAAACTGCACAAATAAATGCTTGGGGTTATTAAATTAAAGCCAAATTTGATTCACAAGATGGTTGAACTAAAGAAACCCTCAAGAGTTGCGTTGCCTTGGTTATTGCTTTGGTAGGTAGACGGAGTTCGATCGAGAAGAAATCATAAGTTTCCAAATTTGACATCAACGAGACAATAGAGTTGGACCCAAGAAAAGCAAAGTTGTAGGATCCACTCTTGTATTGATGATGTTCAAATATAACTACACAGAAAGCTTTCTCCATGATTAAGTTATTAAACTTAATTAACATGACATTACATGCTCTTAAACTTGATCTTTAGATCTGTGTATAAAAAAAAGTCTGTTAAAAGAATTAACATTTTAAATAAATGTTAGTATATATACTCTTAAAAATATTCCAAGTTAAAAAAAAAAAAAAAAACTAAACTAATGAAGAAAGTGGAAAGCGTTATCTCACCCTAGACCACAGCTTTGAGGTTCTAATTTTTGGATTGGAAGCTACCCTCACCTAGCGAAGGGAATACAGCAATCAGTAATGTATTGTGAGAGTAGCCATTTAGGTGTGTGCAGTCGAATTGCATATATAGCGGGACCCCATTGATCGCTTCAATCATTACTTGAACTGTGTTACTCTTCTGTTTTATTCTATCCATTTAGTCATCATATATTTTTTTATGAAAAATTATATTTATATAGCAAATTTCAAATTTGCATATTCTTTTTGTATACTAAATATAAGAGAAAAAGTACAACATAAAATGATTACCGTGAGTCTGTAACAGAAAGATTAAAAGAATAATATTATAAAAATATCGTATAATTACAATTTTAATGGTACCAGATAAAGAGAGGAGTAATCTTTGATAGTTGAAACAAAATCGCCTAAAGACAAGAACCTTTCGTCTTTGTTATTTATCTTTTATAATCATGGCATAGAAAATTACAATTGTTCAGTGAGTCAATAACCACGTGGATGGTTATATAGATTTCCTTGCCCATGAAAAATACTTTAATTTGGCTTAGCTCTTATGTGTAATATTGTTTGTTGCCAGTTTCCTTAATCAGGGAGGGAAAAGGACTTGTCTTGAAAAGCAAACAAGACAAAGAAAGGAAAGTGAAAAACTTACATGAGCCAAGATTCCAAACAATAAAAAGGGTTAAAAAGAGAAATAAAACCAACCACGTTTATTTGAAGTATAATTACAGGTTTAAATATTTTTTTTCCTCAAATTTTGATCAAGTTTATTTTTCCCTCAAATTTAAAAATATATTTTTTAGTTCCTTATTTTTTAATATCTCATTTTTAATCTTTATTAAGGACTAAAAGTGGATTGTTTTAAAATTACAAGATTAAAAAATATTTAACTTTTAATTATATTTATATTTTCACGTATGGGTGAATGAGTTCTATTACTGTTGCATATATACCATTAATATATACCCATTAATATTTGGCAAGTGACAGTTGCAGCTACAATCTTTGATGTGAATTGATTAAGAAATAATTATAGCAACGTAGGCAAGACGCATTTTTAGTTTTTTACTCTATATTTGTAAATGGCTTTGGGTGTGGCTGCTCAAACAAGTAATCCAAATGTTTTTTTTGAAAGCTTATCTGACCAAAACTCATACCAGAAAATTCCTCCAATGGTATCATATTCCACACAGAATGTCTCTATTGTGGATTTCATTTTAGGTGACGCGTACTAATCCTATTGCCTTTGACCCTAAGATACAAGCAAATAGCTTCTTCTTTTTTAATACCTTTAAATCACTTTCACGTACACCATCTTGGCCGGTGAATAAATTTGTGTTCCCATACGTCAACTAATGCTGCTTCTTTTATCAGTTAAGGCCATCTAAATTCTAAACCATTTCATTTTAATTTTTTAATACTACCACTATTTATGATTTTCTTTTCCTTACATATGTTGCTATGAGAAAGTTTTTACCTTGCCGTGTACGAGACTTATTAATTATAGAAATATCATGTCTCATACTTCCCCTTTCCTCTTTTCTCAAACAAGTATCTCATCCATAGTATCATATCATCGATTCATCACCTATGTGTGTGGCCAGCCTCTAGCAAGGGAAAGTATTATTGTAATAAGAAAATACTAAACGGGAAATAATTCCTTTTCAGTCACGTGATAACAAAAAATGTTTACATCTACTAAATACTAAATTATATGTGCATATTAACACATTATGAAAATACTTAAACTTCGTTAAAAATAGATAATAATAATAATAAAAAACTTACATAATTTAATAATATATAAAATTATTAATTATATATTATAAATATAAAATAATTTTATATTTTTATTTAATTATAAATTAATGTTGATATATT
>JAMLFT010011211.1:0-11262 GCA_026544285.1 Pachyrhizus erosus
AAATTATTTTTATAAATTCGTATGATTTAAATTCATATATCAATTGAAATGAATAGTGCATTAAATTTTGAATTGATATTAAATTTAATTAATTTAAATTATTTTTTTAATCAAATGAATGCTATATATTTGATTTTATATTTAATTATATTTTAATTATTTTTATTTTAAATTCAATTATTTTTTAAAATATATTTTATATTAATTTATTTAAAAAATTATATCCATTAATTTATATTATACTTTTTAAGTTACCTTTAGAAAAATTATATAAAAAATTAATAATTTTTAATATTTTTCTATTATTATATTAACGTATAATTATGTTAATAATAGTCTTTAAGAATTATGTTCAAATTCTATTTAAATAGATTATGCTAATTTTAATATTTTTGTTGTGATTCAGTTTTTAAATTTTATATAATTTATTCATGAAATAATTTATGGAATTTTAATATTTATTTAATTTATATTTTTAATACTTGTAATTGATGAAGACATAAACAAAATATGAATAACAACTTGATATCATGATTAAAAATAAAAATGATAAATTAAATTTTATTTTCCATGTGATGATAGAAATTATAATAAAATAATACTATTCTATTATCAAAATTTCAAATTCAATAAAACACCAATTAACAAATATTTAGATCATTTATATTATACAAAAATGTTATTGACATCTTATTTTTCAAAATTCTCAATATGATTAATGATTTGTATCTTTTATTTATCAGATTTCTTCAAATATAAATATTTTATCACAATACTTATCATTCTAAAAGACACAAAAGTTATAAATAAACAAAATAAATTGTAATAAAACTATAAAAAACATAAATAGAAAAACATGATAATTACTAAAAAAGAAGAAGAGTAAGACATTACAAAAAAACTCTTAGTATATATAGGTATATAAATACTAATATGATTGCACAATTTCTCTAATTAAGTAGTTGTTAAAAAAAATATTAATATTGTTCTTATTTTGAACAATTTTTTTTGACAAATTTATCTCCCTAACAACAATTAATAGATAGATATTTTAATTTTAAATATAATGAATAATAATTATAAATTTTTGTAAGTGTGAAAGTAAATCTTTAAATTTTAAATATTATAATTTTAAAATATTGTGTAATATATATATATATATATTTCAACCAATCAATTATGTGATATGTCCTACAATTAAATAATTTGATTATTTCTTTCCACAATTAATTTTTAATGTAAAAATAATAAATTGACTACAAAGTTGTTTTTTTAATTATGTGTGCACAAAATAATCAATATTATCTTTATTTTAGGTAAAAAAAAATTACTATCATTTTTTCTCTAACATATTATAGATAGATTATAAATTATTATTATTATTATTATTATTATTATTATTGTATTTATTTATCAAGATTACGTATCTCATTTATATTAATGATTTAATATTGATTTTATACATAGTAATGATTCTTAAAAAAATGATAATTTAAAAATTACACTAATATATATAACATTCACATTGTTGAATGCGATAACGTTAAAAAGAGAAATTCATTTATTTTTTAAATGAAACTAATTGATCAGGCGGTCAATCTTGGTAAGTCGTTGCATGAAAAAGTCTTGCGTTTTTTACACCCCAAGCCTATTCTTAGTGGTTGTATTTTTGTGTTTCTATCATTATAAATATTATTTTCATTATGGGATGAGCAAAAATTTAACCTTTCTGAATTAAATTTTTTTAATATAATTAAAATATCATATTATTTTTATTAGATAATCATTTAATATGATAAATAATTAAAATTTCTACTAAAAGTATTACATTACTCTTTATAAATTTAAACATTTTAAGAAATATTCATAATTAATAAAACAAAATTTTAATTATTTTTAATAATCATGATTTTCAGAATCAACATTTCTGAAAATCATAATTCTCACCATGAAAAAACTTTCCTTAAACATTCCCAAAGTGCCCTATAACATTTCCATATTACTACAAGCCGCGGATACAAGTCCCAAATTATTTTGATTTTTGACTAACTCTGCTGCCGTGTATATATAAACATCTTTGCATTGGTTGCATGCATCACTCTTTGCTTAATTTTTTCTTAGCAAGTTTTCCCTCATTCACATATTACATGCAGGATATGAAGCTCAAGATTAGAAATTGGGTTACACAGTTAACCTGGATAAGTTTTGCAATGAGTGTGTTGGAAGGTGTGCTTATACCTAATCCATTAGAAGTACATGGGGAATGTAAGAATGAAATGGGAAAGAGATGGGCAGTTCTTGTTGCTGGTTCAAGTGGTTATGACAATTATAGGCACCAAGCTGATATTTGCCATGCCTACCAAGTACTAAAAAATGGTGGCCTTAATGATGAAAACATCATTGTTTTCATGTATGATGACATTGCCAACAATCCTCTAAACCCAAGGCCTGGCATTATAATCAACAATCCAAATGGCCCAAATGTCTATAAAGGAGTTCCTAAGGTATATAACCATATATGCATCTCAATATATTATAATCAATACTTTATATTCATGATCGATTGCCTAATTTATAAATCATCTATCTAACTAACAGATTACCACTTAATTGGTCATGTTTTTAATGCGGAAAAAGTAATTAACATTTTTAGGATTATACTGGAGATGCGGCAAATGTGAAAAACTTTTATGCTGTAATTAGTGGTAATCGAAGTGCTCTCTCCGGAGGTAGTGGCAAAGTTGTGAATAGTGGTCCAAATGACATCATTTTTATTTACTATTCGGATCATGGAAGCACCGGTGTGGTGAGTAAGTAACTCAGTACCTTCTAATCTTTCTTGTCACTTCATGTGTAAGTGTAAAGCGTACATTGATTACTGGTTTTTTCAAAGAAAATACAAATATAGAAACACGATACACATATGTGTGTGTTGACACTTTTTTGAAATTCAAATGTTTACTAATTTGGTAAAATATTATCTAATCAGGCATGCCAGATGGGGACTATGTGATGGCCAACGATTTCGTGAATGTTTTGAAGAAGAAACATGCCACTAATTCCTTCAAAAATATGGTTAGTTTTCCTTGATTTTTGTACTTAAGTTACATGTATGCCTGAAATACAAAATTTACTAGCTCACTCTTATTTACCTAGAACAATATTTAGTTGAGAATAATATATTTGTATTTTACAATTACCATTATTTTATATTGGGTCAAGATAAATTGATATTGGATGTCAAACTTTCATACTTATATTATTTAATAATTTTATGTAAAATATGAAATTAATGAATTCAACTTTTAAGTTATATAATATTTTCATTCTAATAATGTTTTTATCAAATTTCACAAAAAAATATATTAGATATTTATTGAGATGTTATCTAGCAAAGGATATTTACTTATGTTTTAAACATGTATTATCTGTTAATATAAAATAATGACGCAGTAGCAATTAATTTTTTATTTACATGAAATGTTATAAATATATTTTATAAGAACTTCCATTACAACAGTTAATGTTGCGACTTTTATATTCTAAAAACATATTATTAAATGTAGTAGAAATAAAACTTTCACATCCTCTGCCAATTCATCACGCCCCTTTTACAATATAAAAGCAATTAAGGAAAAGAGGGTGGTATAAGTCAGTTATGCTTTTTATGGAATGATCAAAATTTTGAATATTCGAGTCAACATTTATTAAGAGGGCATCTCGTTGAATAATCGACTACGACTATAACTGCAATTTTTCACAAAAATGTTGGTAAGATATCTCAATCAAAGGCTAGCAAATGTAGTCATTTAACTTTAAAACTTACCATTAAGGGGCTCGGTTTTACCATTATAATTAAATAAAGACCTCGACTTTAATTAAACATTAAAATTATATTTAGACTCTATTGTCAATAGTCATTCATACATATATTTTGTTCATGTAATAAATTATTTAAGTCCTGTTGTTTTTATATTTTTCATTATTTAATAAAACTCAAATTCCGATTTCTTAATAATAATTAATGATTTCTTGGTTAATTGTTTTTCTTTAAAAAATTAAGGAGTTAACTAATATTTTGGTGGTGATTACAATCACAAACGCAGCAGATTAATTTATTTTGAATAATTTTTATGAATAATGATAGAAATACATTGATTTTGTTAGAATAGTAGGTTATCCTTGATTATATTTATGTTTTAAAAAACACATGTATTCAAATTCATATCTTCATAGGTAATAATTTTAGTACCAACGCTCATATCCAATAGGTATTTTATATACGAGGGACTTGGGCTCATTATTCATGTTATAGGTAAATGAAATAGATTATAACTTTAATATGTATTTTCCTTTTACAGATTATTAAAGTAAAAGCACTATTTTGATACTAGTATTAAATTAAAAACTAAATAAAATAAAAATCATTAATTAAAAATATAATATCTAAAATAAAAATATATATCTAAATATTTTTTAAATCTTATTTATAAAATATAATAAACATGCATGTAACTATAATGAGTGAAGAGAAGAATAGAACTATAATACCTAGATTCTATCCATATCAACAATTTTTTGTGAATAAATATATATTTAAAAACCCAAACTCATTCCATAAAATCCTAGCTATTAAGAATAACTTTTTAAGATAATTATTGAAATTGAATCTAATCGGCATTCCATTTTATGAAAATTGTTTGTTCAACATTTTAAAATAACAAATCATTTCACTTGTAGGTTTGTGCTAGAATGAAAGTTGTAGAAAAGATAAAATGAGATTAAGTTTTGAAATATTGTGAAAATTATGTAATGTGTTGCCTTTGTGTGTGGATAGCTTCAATCAAATTAAAAATCTCAATTTTAATATGGTAACCAATTAAATATTTCAACTTCGAAGGGAAATTCCAAATCATATTTGTATTTACTGTAATTGTGCTATAATTTGTTCACAAGGCTAGTTAATTTCATTGTTTCTTTTTTTTTCATAATTTTTTATTCATTTATAAAAGCATTTCGTTTTCGCAAAAAGTTTGTGGTCTAATAATAAATCATTCTTGCTTATGTACAAAAAAATAATAATTCATTCTTACATATGTACCAAAAAATAATAATTCATTCTTGCTTTATTTAAGATGTTTAAACTGATGCATTATTTCTCTACTGGAAAACAAAAAGGTGATATACTTGGAAGCATGTGAATCTGGCAGCATGTTTGAAGGGCTTCTTCCAAATAACATAAACATATATGCGACCACAGCTTCCAACTCAAGTGAGAAAAGTTTTGGATTTTACTGTCCTGGTTATTACCCTCCTCCACCGCATGAGTACACTACTTGTTTGGGAGATACATATAGCATTTCATGGTTAGAAGACAGGTATATGCATTGTTTAAATAACATCATTAGTATAATCATCTTTTGCTGCTTTCTCAATTCTTTAATTACCAAAAATAAGCATTGCCATATTATTACTTTGTATATGAATTCTTTATAAGTTATGTATATTAAATAAGTTATTCTTTTATAACTTTTACAAAAAAAAAGTAGATGCCTATTTACATACCACTGGTAATTAGAAATTATAGGACGAAGAGTTAATTTCCTTGATTATTAATTTGGATTTGCTTGTGGACCAGTGACATAAATGATAGGACGAAAGAAACTTTGCACCAACAATATGAAACCGTAAGCCATCAATTCAACTTTATATATATGGTACACAATTAATAATGTTGATCGAATATATAAATTATCAAATATTGTTATGTATAGGTTCGCAGAAGAACGATAGCTGGTGTTATGGGCGACCCCATTTCTCATGTGATGCAATACGGTGATAGAAAGTTGAGCAATGATTTTCTAGCTACCTACATTGGTGCAGCCTCTGGTCATAATGATAATGCATATTCCTTTGAACAATTTACTACTCAAACTAGACTTATTAGCCAACGAGATGCTCGTGTACTCCATCTTAAGCTCGAGGTAATTCTTTGTTGGATATTTTGTGTAAAACACATACAAGTTAAAGTTATAAAAGAGAATGGGAAGATTTTTTTCTTTTTGTGCTTGTTTTTGTCATTGAAATTTTAGAGAAGTAATTAATATTATTTCTTATTAATTATTTTAGTTGCAAAAGGCTCCGGATGGGTCTAATGAGAAGTTGAAAGCTCAGAAAGAGTTAAATGATGAAATTGCTCATAGGGAGAATGTTGATAATGCTGTCCATCACATAGGGAATCTATTGTTTGGAGAAGAGAATAGCTCTAATATGATGCTTCAAGTTCGTCCACCAGGCCAGCCTGTGGTTGATGACTGGGATTGTTTCAAGACCCTTGTAAGTAGTATGATAGATTTTAAATTATCAATACCACTTTTTTTGGTTACGGAAAGAAACTATTCTTGGCTTGGACACAAATTTTGACCACAAAATTAATTTGTTAGACACCTCATTTACACTCTTTGTATATATATTATGATCAAGATATGTTGATAGATGATATTCATTTGTGATAAATTTCACGCAGATAAAAACATATGAGAGTCATTGCGGTAGATTATCAATCTATGGAAGGAAATACACAAGAGCCTTTGCTAACATGTGCAATGCTGGCATTTCTGAGGAGCAGCTGAAAGCGGCAACATTGCAAGCTTGTCCCAAAGAAACCGATGCTTCTTAAATGAATTCCTCAAGTTGATAATAGTGTGATAATCGTTATCTTGAAGAATAAACTGTGCTTCCATTCTATATGATGGATTATTCTTCTTTGTATTGGTTTATATATTATTCTTAATAGCTAACGAGGTAGAGTAAACTGAATTATATTAAGCCGAGCAATGTGCTCAAATATAAGATCTATGGAGAGCCAAATGATTCTCATGAATGTTTTAGTCATACTTAATTGAAAGTGTCTTGTGCTCCAAAATCTCTAGAATTTATTTATGTTTCTTCCAAGGTTGTATCACAACTATGCAACGGTCCATTTTGAACAAATATTTTGAGGAAACTACATAAATGATAGATTTAAGAATTGAAAGTCACATGACATACATAAAATAGTAGTATTACATATACTTATCTAAAAATATTTGTTACTCTTTTTTTTACAGAATTTTTTTTTCATACTCAACACTTATTTTGGTACTTAATATTTCTATAATGAGTACCGATCATTATGAACATTATACAATGGTATTAATATTTGGAACTGATGATGGTCATACCCCCTTCAAAGGTTATAATTAAACGGTCGTTTATTTTCTTCTCTTAATTACTTGCTTTATAATGACATGACAATAACTTATAATTATGTAAAAGGAAACTAGAATAACAAGAAGATACCATAACAAATTTAAAATTTAATTTAATTTTTTCTTTTAAAATTCTTTAAAAACATTTTTACTAATTGTCAAATAAACAAGTTTTACAATCCTCTACTACTATTCTATCAAATTAAGTCAACACTTACCTAAATTCTTCCTTTGACACTTAGGTTATCTATCTATCAAAGTAAAGTCTAAGGTTACTAGGATATTTCTAACGTTCATCTTTTATTATCCTATCCTTAATTAATAATGTTCCTTCTCACATCTATACTTGTCCCAATTAGGACACATATAGTACATTTTTAGATATAACACTTATGTTCTTAACCTTGATTTCACATAAAATCACATTATAGGTCACAATTACAGTTTTGCATATAAAAAAAAAATATCACAAGCATAGATAGAATCATTTGCACTTCATACAAGTATAACACAATACACACACATTTCACACATCATAAAATCACACAAGCCAAATACACTCACAACAATGCACATATGCAATGCAATGTCTTTTCTTCTTTTATTTTCATACAATAGATGTGGGTTAAGGATTGGAACCAAAGAGATGTTTAGAACATGGTATGGGCATTTAGAGTATATTGTGATTCCTTTTAGAGTGGCAAATGTTCCAACTATATTTATGGATTACATGAACAAAATAGTTCACCCCTTTTTAGAGAGATTTGTTGTAGTCTTCATCAACAATGTACTTTTCTATTCTTGTTATTGTGAAAAGAATAGAGGGCACTTGAAAATAATGTTGGAGGTTTTAAGGGAAAAAAAATTATACTCAAAGTTGTCAAAATATAAGTTTTGGTTGAAAGATCAATTTCTTAGGTCATATGATCTCAGTTAAGGAAATTGTTGTGGCTCCTATAACAGGTGGTGCTATAATGGGACTTTCCAAAGACAACAAAAAAAAGTGATAAGTTACTATATGAGGTTTATCATATGTTTCTCAAAATACTAGCACCATTAATGTAACTTACTCGCAAGCATCAAGCTTTTGCTTGGATAAAAAAGTTACAATAAGAGTTTCCAAGAACTAAAGTAGAAGTTGACAACGTTGTGAATATTAGAGCTACCAAATGCTAATAAGCTCTTCAATGTTTATTGTGATGTTTCATGTCAAGGATTAGCTTATGTATTAATGCAATAGAAGCAAATTATAGTTTGTAAAACCCTTTTTCATTTATCTAATTTAATAAAATTTTAATTTTTTCCAAGTACTTTTATTTTCAATTATGAATTAACTAGATAAAATTTAAAACTCTAAATGCAGAGAGTTACAATTTGTGAATAACTAATTATTACTATAACATTTATGCAACTTATAATTAAACATCAAAACTCAATTAGACATATATTGAAAGGGGTTAAAAGTACAATTGTATATATATTACATCTCAAAACATTGATTAAGCTTTAATATGTCTACATTGACACAAAAATGGATAAACTAGGTAAGGTATTAGCTTCTAATCCCCTCAATGACTTTCAGTTAGAACATTCAGAGGGATCTTCTTCCTCTGATGATTCCTTCCTTCCTTCTTGATTATTAGCTCTAACTAGGGCTGAACTTGTCAGAGTATTTAGATTTGGAGGAGGTTGGGAGCGTCGCAAAGCTGGTGGAACATCTAGTGGGAATCCTATGCATCGGGGAGGTAGGATTTGTGTTATGATAATTGGGAGGTCAATATGGGAAACTTGCCCGTGAGGTATTATTATCTTTGTCAATAGGAAGACAAACCTCACATATCTAGTGAAAGTATTATCCTTGAAAAGAGGATCATGTGTACAATTTCCCTCTAAAGGGATAATCATTAGACGAAACAGTGGGAGGAAATTTTTGGTCATCTAAAAAGTAAGGGGTGTAGGAGTGGGTCATCTATCCTTAAGCACACACATACATATATATCATTTCTAGCTATCACATACTCTCATCTCACTGTATCGTGCCTAATTAGGATTTCTAAACGTTTAGGGCCCTTCGTTACCTTTAAATTCTCCTCACTTTGGGAGGGTTTATACGAGTGTGTTAATAAAAATCCAAATTTGTATTCTTGGTCAACAATAGGGAGTACATATCCTGCTTGGTACTCGATCCAAGATACTCTCAATTGAATCTTGGTAATGCTCCGCTTTGTCGGGGACATCAAGCTAGTTCTATGACACCTTTTCTCCGAGCGGTTCATAACTTGACACCTTATCTACCCCCAAGGACTCACTAAAGGCTACGTACATTCCTTAAGTACCTTCTGTAATCACCCCATGTAATCTTTATTCTGAATTCTCACTTGTTAGGTTTTTGATTTATTCTTCTCTTCTCACTTCCATTCATCAATTCCCTTTTTGGTACTAGTTTTTGAGCTCAAAGGAAACATTTCTGTGATGACTTTCGTTCATATTAATTAGTTGTTCATCACTTAAGTTTCATTCAACCTCTGTTTCAGAAAATTTCTTAAACTATCATAATCTCATATCTCATCTTTTATCCTAAGGTTAGTTATCCAGTTACTGTCTACTTGAGATAATTGCATAAGTCATAAACATTCTTCTACTATCAATAGAGGTAATAAATACACACAAACATCATCATACATTGTAGAAATATTAATATCACTAATTAAATAAAATTTCTAAACAATATAATAGTTTATAATCAGAATAACAAAAAAATTTTATGTTTATTTCTTCCACTTTATTTTTTTTTTGTTTTCTTTCTTTACTTTCTTTCTCCTATTATTATTATAATTTCTTTCCTCACCCCTTTGTTATGTTATTCTCACCTCCTCGTCATCTTCTTCCTCACCTTCTGTTTCTACTTTGATTTTCCTTAATCTCCATTGTTTTGGGTTTATTATTAAATTATTACCTTCTAGAAAATATTTTCATTTCAAAACGACGCCTAAATACCATTTAAGTCAAGAATTTCTGTCTTATAATGGCAGAAAATCAATGGCAGCCAAAAAGGTTTTCAAATTTTGAATTTGCCTAATTCTTGGTTATTTTGAATGATTTAAAGTGCTAAAATGTAATTGACATAATTAGAAACAAATTCGCAAAAATAAATTGAAGAATCAACGACTCCTCCTACTTAGAATTCCAATTTTTAGCGAGATTTTTAAATTTTTCAGCGAAGCTCTGACGACGGGGAAAAATCGCAATTCCTTCCTTCTTTCATGAAATTAATTTGACTAAAATGCAGCTAAGAGTGAATCGAATTTGTATGTGAAGAGATTCGAAGAAAAAGAACTCGAATTCATGGCTAATTTGGTCAATCTTCTTCTCCGTTTTTCTCCTCTATGCGTTCATGCCTATTCATTATTTATAGGACCTTGTGGCTTGATTTTTCATTTATTTAATTCAGGGATGATGGGCTATGGTGTCTGGCAGGTCGTAGGGCATGGCATAAGTGTATGGGCAGAGTTGCTTCAATGGCGATTTGAACTACTCGAGGAAGAAGGAGGAGCTCGTGCAGTAGGGGTCAAAGGCGGTTAAAAATTGCATATAGGGATTTTAATTTCCTAATTTGCCAAAGATGAGCCTAACAGTTTAATGACAACTTTTCTCTCCTCTCTTCAGGGCCTTCCAAAAGGGACGTGAGTTTGAAACCGCCTTACCCCTATTTCATTCTCCGCTTGTATTTTTTTTTCATTTTATTCACTCCTTTATAGTTTTTATTTCTTTCTGGGCTTATTTTCCTGCCCAAGACACCTAGCCCAGCTGGTAGTGCATTTTGCTACCAGCTAAGGGACTTGGGTTTGACCTAGCTCTTGCCTATTTCCTTTTTTTTCTATTTTCTTTTTTCTTTTCTTTTTTGTTTCTATTTTTAAAATTATTATTTTACTTTTTAAAATTTCTATAAATCCTTTTATATTTTTCTCTTTCTGTTCTTATATTTTCTCCTACTATATCGGAAGAGCACACG
>JAMLFT010011212.1:0-11261 GCA_026544285.1 Pachyrhizus erosus
TCAAATTGAAGCAATTCTCAAAACTTCGCAATATGTTGGGCATAATTGAAGCATCAGAATTAAACTAAATGCTCTTGCATCTAATTTAAGGGAGGGAATGTTAGCAAGTGGTCAATTGTTGACCTATTTTTTAGGAAACTACTCACTACTCTCTACATAGTGGGTTAGTACATAATTTTAGGAAACTTTCCACTACTCAACTACTCTTTGCATGAAGTTAGTGGATGTAAATATTGTTTCTTTTTTATTTTTGTTTTGAGTTTGTATGACTATATATAGCCTCAATTGCATCTTTGAATCAAGCAATACAGAAAGGTACATCAAAAATAAAAAATCCTACTATTGTGTTCAACAGTAATTACATACATAAGTACGTACAGCACCAAAACCACCAATTGAATTCAACTAAAAAGAAACTACACTATACTATCAAAAGGTAAAAACAGAGAAAACTATAGCACATGTATACGGGGACCGATCAACATGTGCTATTTGCAGACACACCAAGGGTTTCTATCCTTCAAACCAAATAACAGTGAAAATCACTTCCAATTCCAGCAAATTAATTTAGCAAACTATGTAATACACGAACAGAGAAAGTAAAATTGCAGTCTCGACGTACAACCCAGTCCTAGTCTCAAAACAAAATTCTTATCACCACTATACCCATATAATTGTAAGTGAAGAATCAAATAACAATAATAATAAGAACCCTAGAGATGAGAAACTACAAAAGAAAAGGGGGAGAGTCCCTGAAGTAATCACTAATCTGCATCCATTTATTCAACAAGTGCATAAAAATTAAATTGAAATGATGTAGTAAGAAAAGATAATCGAAGAATGAAAACCCAGAAATGGAAATTTCAAAATTCGAAAGCACGTAGAAAAGATTTCACAAGACCGATAAAGAGAGTGAGAGCGAGAGTTAACATACGGCCTCGGGTTTTCCGATGATGTTGGCGACAGTTGAGGTGGCTTCGGAGAGGACGGAAGAGGTGTCGACGCCGTCGAGGTTAACGTTGGTGGAGAGGTTGAGGCACGGCATCGTTTCACTCTACAGGTGTTGATGTGAAAGTGAATGTGAAAGGTGAAAGATGGAAGGTAAAATCTCTGTCATCGGTATTCAACTGAACTCTCCTTTTATCTTGCAGCAATGTTTTTAAAGTCTCCAAAATGCCCTTCACCTGAACCAACATCACACTGTTGCTTTGGTCATTTGATTCAACAATGAGAATTGGAGTTTCAATTAGCCCAACCCAATCTGAATAATAGTTCATTCTTGTGAATTATGGCAATTTACTTGTCCAATTTCTATTACTTTTATATTTTTCAAGTTATTTACACTGCAATTTATTTTCATTATAAAATTTAATTAGATTATATCAGTATCTTAAGAATATTTACAAATAAAACATATAAGACTAAAATATGATTTTGACTCTTAAAAGTTGGATTTTTTTGTTTTAATTTTTTAATTTTTTTCTCTTTTAAAGAATATTTTCTTTTCATAATTCAATTATCAATTATTAATTATATATTATAAAAAATTATAATATCACATTCATTTTTTTCTTTTAAAATATTTCTAAATTATTATATTTTATTTTATTTCATAAATATATATATATATATATTTATGATAATTAACAAAATTATTTAATTACAAAATATTTAATTATGATAATAAGTTATGATTAGAATATTCTAATTAATAATATAATTATATATTTTCATTAAAATTAATTTATAAATTAATATATATATATATATATTGATTCTAATTTAGAACAAATTTAAATTTAAAATTTTCAAATGATTTATAGAAAATGTACAAAAATATTTAACTAGAGTAAAACAAAATTGATATTCAATTTATAAAAATACATAATTATAATAATTAAGATGATTATTTAATTACAAAATACTTAAGTATAATAACAATCAACCACAATTTAGACATTCTAATTGATAATCAATTGTCAATTAAATCAATCAATTATCAATATATTATAATTTAAAATAATAACATGTGGGTTAGATATGGGTATATGGGTAAAGATCCACAGGACGACCCACATAGCTCGCAGCTTGTGTCGGTGTGGATTCTCAATTTTGAAGTCTGTTTAAAATGCAAGTTATTTTATTCGTTTCGTTTAATTTGTGGGGTTAAACAGGCTTACTCGCATGGCCCTATCTCTCGTCGTCATCCCCTTCCCTTCGCGTCTCCCACCGTCGTGTCTTTCTTCGTCGCATCTCCCATCACCCTAAATCCCTCACCCCCTGTCTCCCCCCCTCCCCCGAGCGTCCCCCACCCCATGCCTCCCCCACCTAGTGCCTCCTTCCATTATGCGCCTCCCTTTTCCCTTCATGCTTGCCCCCATCCCTGCGCCTCCCCTCTCCTATCGCACTTGCCCCCACCCCGCGCCTCCCCTAGCTGTATTCTCCCTACCTCGCATCTCTCCTCTCCTTCTTTTCACGACTATGAACACCTCTAGAGGGTGATTCATGAATTCTCCTTTCAATTTTTTTAATGCGGGGCACAAGCTTACTTGTTTACCTATGAACTACGCAAGGCAAGCACAAGTTGCGAAAAATAGAGCTTATTTTGTAGGCTAAGGGAACGAGCTTAAATGGATGCAGACTTAAATGGGTGGACTACTCGTATACCTCATTCTAACATGGGTAGATGCCACATGGTATTATTGTATTCAATTTTTTGTCTAAATATTATCAATTTTTCTTTTTTTTTTAATTTGTAAAAACATATTATTATGTATAAATATAATAATGAAGGGGATTATAGTAAATATATTATGATTAATTAATTAATTAAATCATTACATCTTAAATAAATTTTGATTTTATATAGTATGATAACTAATTTATTAAATTTTATGAATTATATTTTATAATTATGATAACTTTTTGGTTATTATCATGATTTATAATCATTTAATGTAAATGTGTATTATAGGAACAATAATGATAATAAATTATTATTATATTATGACCTATCCTAATTAAAATATGACATGACTTATTATAATATGACTTATTATAATATTCATATATTATAATAATTATTATTATGATAATAAATTTGACCTATCCTAATTAAAATCATATGTAAATTTGACCTAAAATGTAATGTATCAAACAATAAAAAACTTAAGAATTTATTTGTCCTTAAGTAATATTTATGGCACTATCAAGATTAGGGATATCAATGAAACAAAGGGTCTAAAGAATTTTAAAGCATAAGAGTAAGTCATAGTAATACACAAAGATGATCTCAAACAAGTCCAATTAGAGCTTATTATTCTTGAATCAATGCAAACATGGAAGGATTCACTCACCTTTCCACATTCCAAGTGTTTAGGGATAAGAGAAATTTCACACTCAATCTACTTAATTAAAGTAACCTATTGCATGCTTGACAAGGAACCATGTCTCCATTGATAATTTCAAATACATTAATGAGTCCCAAGGACTTTCACTAGTTGTAATTAGGTTAGGGGTGAAAATTTTGGAAAGGAATTAAAAGGAAAGGAAAAATCGAAAAGGTAATTTCATCATTAATATCTAGTACCCTGTGCAAGCACATCAAGCCTTTAGATGTATCAATATAAGGGTTCACTTCTAATCAACCTTTGATTTCCTTTATTCAAAACTTATTTGGAATTGGAGTATATACATATGATATTTTATTTTTACATTTTTTTTATGTTCTCCCTTTTTGGAGCTTAGGTTTGCACTTTTTTTTTCTTTATAAACACTTTTTAATCACCCTAAAATTAGGGTAGAATTTTTGCATCAATATACTTCATAAGGAACCAAAAAATCACACAATCAATAGAGAATAAGGTACAAATGAAATAAATATCAATGAATGGCTCAAAGAGATCAACAAATGGGAAACTTTCTATAAACTCTAGGGTTAAAAAGGAAATCACCTAAATGCCTTGATCATTTCTCATTTTTGTAGTGGAAAATTATAGCCTCAACTAGGTTCTATGTTAAGTTCTAGAGGACACAACAATGAGGGATGTACAATCTAGTAATGAAATAAAGTCATTCTCATTGTTCTAGTTTAAATTAGTGTTAACATTAAATTAGGAAATTAATGCTAATTTTCAACTTGCTTGAAAAATATTCATGTTTAATTTTGATAACAAAGCTTAGTATACGGGGCACTAAGTTCAATGAAGTCTTAAAAGAAATATTACTAGGCACACAAATATATCACGATGTTTCAAGGAAAATGATGTTATGCATATGTTAGATTATTCACAATCATAAACAATATAAATATAGTTCATATAATGCAATGAAACTATAAAGAACAAACACAACCTAAACAAACCCAAACTTAAAATTTTACATTGTCCTCAATGTAATCTTATAATTAAAGGAAAATGGAACAAACTCATTGTGAGGAAGGAGAGTTAGCTAGGGGAAAATCCTTAGTTTAAAGTTTTTTTTGTCACTACCCCATAATGGAAATCTTGGCCCCATGATCTTCTTTGACAATAAAATCTTCCTTTTAGCACAACGATCATAACCCCATGAAGAAAGTCATGGCCCTATGATCTTCTCTAACTTTGAAGACTTTTCTTCAATATAGAATCATGGCCCTATGATCTTTGTTGGTTTTGACAAATTTGGACTTTTATGGCACCTTTCATGACCTAGTGATAAAGATCATGGCCGTATGATCTTATTTGACCTTGAACACTTCCTTTTAGCACAATGATCATGACCCCATGAAGGTTATCATGGCCCCATGATTTTTTTTTTTAAAAAAAAGAAGTGTTTGTTTAGTGTCTTCATGAAGGACAAAACCAATTATAGGGAAACAACACAAACAACAAATAAAGCGTAAAATTGTACAATAAATTAAAGGAAAATAAATGTAAGTTTAAAATGAATTGGATTCCTCCCAACAAGTGTTCGTTTAATGTCATGAGCTCGATGCCTTTAAACATTATTATCCCATAATTGGTTGACAAGAGGAAAATATCACTCTTTTCTAACTTGGTTTCCCTTTCTCACTCAAAATCTTAAGGTTCCCAAGTCTATGCCTGTGAGGAGGGATATAAGGTTCCTTCTTGGGCATGCATGTTTTCTTTGGATTATCCTTTATAGGTTTCCTAAAGGGTTGCTCTCTAATTAAGCACGACTTTAGTGAATCCTTAATAGGATACTTGGTCACTTTTTGTTTTCCTAATTTGTCTAATAAGTCAACCCTGCACACGTAATACTTAACAACTAGAAGATTGTTAGTTTTAAACAAATCAAATTCAATTATGTCCTCCCTCATAGTTAAGGAAAGTTTACCTTTCTTTACACTTATGTTAACATTTGTTATTACTAAGAAGGGTCTACTTGGGATAATGGGGATTTGGGAATCCATTTCTAACACCATGAAATCACATGGAACAAAACAATCCCCTACCTTAATAGGAACATCTTTCGCAATTCACATTGGTTGCTTAATGGATTGATTAGTCATTTGCAATTACATGTAGGTGGGTTGCAACTCTCTAATACCAAGCTTCTTATAAACAGCTAGAGGCATTAAGCGAATACTAGCTCCTAAATCACAAAAAGTTTTTTTGAACTTAGTGGTACCAATAATATATGGTATACAAAAACTACTTGGGTCCTTTAACTTAGGAGGTAAACTACTCTAAACAAGGGTCACAATTTCATGCTCATTAGTCTTCCTCTTACTAGCCAAATTATCCTTGAGAAACTTAGCATAAATAGTCATTTGTTGTAAAGCTTCTACAAAAGGAATATTGACATTAAGTTATTTAACCATCTTTAGGAATTTCCTAAATTGTTGGTCTAACTTAGGCCCAGTTACTCTTTGGGGTAAAGGAATGGGTGGTTGGTAAGGTTTTTGGGGTATCTTTTTATGCACTTTTTCTTTTTCTTCAACACCTCCTTCTATTCCTTTTTAACCCTTAGAAAAATATTCTAACTCTATTTGTATTTCCTTTTCTCCCTCACTTTCTTGATTAGATATAGAATCCTCTAATTGTTTCTCACTTTTTATAGTTGTTACATTACAATGTTGAATGAGATTGAGTTTAGGTTGACTAGAAAACATACTTGGGTTTTGGCTTGGAATAGGAATGAATTGAGAGATTTGGTTCTCTAGATTTTTTTTGTGGAGAACAATGTCATTTATCCTCGTGGTTAACTCCTTGATGAAATTACTCATTGTATCATTCACTTGCTTTTGACTATTCACAAATCCCTTCATGGGGCTTTCCAATTTTGACAATGATTATTAGAAACTTTGGAGCTGTTGATGATCTTGACTACCTTGGCCTTTGTTGAAATCAAAAGGCTGCTTAAAGTTTTATTAGTAACTACCACCTTGATTTCCTTACCTTTGTTCACTATGATAGGAAAAATTAGGATAACTCCTCCACCCTTCATTGTATGTATTGAAGAAGGGATCGAACCTTGGTTTCTTAGGTTAGTCGTAGAAATTGTGGGTTGAAGCCGCATTTTCCACTTGCTCCTTTTATTTTGTTGGCATCACCATTGGACATTCCATGGTTTCGTGTTCAAGCATCCCACATAGTTCTTAGCAAGGGTGATTTGCATTTAGAGTATGCACATTGGCTTTCTTTATGTTGTCAATCTTCTGACTCAATGCTTCAACTTTTGTTAAGATTAAATCAACATTATTCACTTCAAATTTGCTAGAACTAGCTTTTCTTGAGGTGTTTTCTCTCTCATTTCCCCACTAGCCATAGATTGTAACTACAACTTCCAAGATAGTCATGCCTTCATTTATTGACTTGTTCATAAATGATCTATCAGTTGCAAAATCTAAGGTCATGACACTCTGATTATTCAATCCTTCGAATAAAAATTGAATGGTCAACCATATATTCAATCTATGTAGTGGGCATGCTTCAAGTTAATCATTGTATCATTCCCTGGCTTCATAGACTAATTCACCATCTTATTGTTGGAATTTAGTAATTCGCTTCCTTAGCCTTTTGGTTTTCCAAGGAGGAAAGAATTTCTCCAAGAAAGCTAGTTAGCATGTTGCCCAAGTGACAGTTATCTCTCTTGATGTTATCCTTAACCAAACTTTAGCTTTATCTTAGAGTCCGAGATAAAACAAGCGAAGCTTCATTACATTAGAGGCCTCAATTAAGAAATTTTATGTCTAACAAATTTCCAAGAACCCTTTTATATGATCATTTGGGTCATCTAATGATGAACCACTAAATTGGCTCTACTTTAACATGGTAACAAGAGTTGTTGGTATAGTAACTCCAGCTCTTGCATTGCAAGTCAAAAAATCACGAGCTACAAGGGTAGAATACTCCTTAAGTGGCCTATTATATTGATTTTCAGCCACGAGGTTTATCTCTTTTTTCTCTCTTCTTCTTTTGTGGAAAGTTTTTTAATTTCAAGGTCTCCTTCAATTAGTTTTCCAAGTCGAAGCAAGTTGCACATACAAAAGAAAAGTATACTACAAAAAGGTAGAAATTGTAAAGTCTGAAAAAGAAAGGAAAATTAAAATAAAATAAAAGAAGAATTAAGGAGAGAATAATTATTTAATTTTTTATTAAAAATGAAAATAATCATTAATTGAATATAACACAGTCTAAATCAACACAAAAAACTTGATAAGGGAAAACTGCAAGTGCACAATCATCATCAAGTAATAGTATTGAATCCATAGAAATCACGTTGTTGAACTTAGCAAATATCTCGATTAAAAATAAAAATAATTAGGAAAATATTTAAATTTTGATTTGAGAAAAATTAAGAAATTTGATGTAAAAAATAAAGGTAAAACATAAATAAGAATAAAGATAAAAACTAACAAATGTGATTTAGATTAAATTCAAATTTAGATAATTGCATGATTATAGGTTTCACTCCAAGACTTCTAGTTCAAGTAATAGAACAATTCATGGTTCTTCTTAATTCTTTTTTAATGATGAATTATCTAAAGTAATCTTCATTCTCTTTCAAGTAATGAAGATATATATATGTAATTGAATTCACTCTTATTGTTGTAGCTATTTGTTCATTTAAATCCTTTATGATTTTTGTTAATTAGTTTTACCCACCAAGGATTAATCCTACTTTCGTGAATCAATACCTAAGTTCGTATTCTATGGTTCTAACGCATAAATTCACATTTTAGTTCATCCTTAAGCATCTAAAATCATGCAAATGGTGGTCAAACGTCTAACATGTATAAAATCAATAAAAAAAAAGAATTAAAAGAAACCTCAAATAATTAGATTAATATAAACAAGTGTCAAAGGCTACACCTTAATCACAAAACAAGGATGACTACTCACATATAACCATTAAAACTAGCACAAGGAAGAGAAAGAACATCAAACCCAAATCAATAGAAAAGATAAGGGAAGAATCATAAGCTCCTGCATTATGTTGTTAGTGTGTCCATCTCTTACAAATGATCCATAAATTATAGTATAGAAAACTATTTAAAGTCATAGGCCACAAGTTCATAACACCCAAGTACAATTTTTTTAAAATAACAAAGATTGAAAATTTGGTTGCGTTTTCGTCCCCATGATAAATGTCGTAGGGTTGTGATATTCTCAAATTGTGCAATTTAGGCTCCAACTCTGATGTTTGATCATAGGATTGTAATTCTAGTCACACCCTCATGATCTTCTCTATTTTTAAGCCTTTTGTACTCAAACTTCCTTTTTCAAGTCTCTTTTGTGAAGAGTTGTTAAACTAAAATGGAAACAAGGCAAACACAATGACAAGCTTTAAAAGCATGAAATAGTTAAAATTCAACAAAAATTAAGCTAAAAGATATAGATAAATGTAACATAGCCTAATTAAAATTCTATGTAAATATGACCTAAAATGCAATGCATCAAGCTCGTCCTGAGATTTTATGGACCTAGGGAAAATAGTAAATAGGCTATTTTATATTTAAGTATTTGAAAATATGAATACATATTACATAAAAAAAATCATTAAAAATGATAAATGTTGTTACATTATATGAATATCATAGTTTTAATAAATATAAAAAAGATATATAACATTTTGTATTCAATTTATTCTTATGTTATTGTCTATCATTCAATTTATTCTCTAAAAAATTTACATAACATAAATATTTACATATAAGATAGGCATAACAATAGAACAAGTCAAGGACAAGTTTGACTTCTTTCGTCGCCATCCTAACAAAAGACGGGATATGTTCAAGTTTAAAAAATGCGAATTTATATTTAAAATTATCTTCATCTTAGTGGAGTTTTATCGAATTTGGATAAACCTGCAAGAGAACCTATCACATTATTCTCATAATTTTAATTTACTTATATATTTTAAAATATTAATTTTACATTTTTAATTTCATTTTACATTTTGTTTCATGAAAAATAAATGCTCTAGTTCAGTTGTTATCATCTATTATTGATAAAATATCATATCATATTAAAATTTATTTATATATTTGCTCTTTATTATTGTAATAATGTTTAGTTTTATTTTTTTATAATTCAAATTTTCTTTTGTGATTCTTATTTTGTTAAAAACTTAATATTTTAAGTTCATTATCAAAGATCTATTACACGTTGATATATTATAGTGAGTAAAAATTCATATAGTATGAATTTAGGAAGATAACACATAAAAAGAACTAACAACCAATAGAATAATACTTTTTAATCACATATCATATTTTAATTTAAATAAAAACATACATAAAATAAAATAATATTTTTAATCTAATTATAAAAACAATATAAAACGTTTATAACACAACCATATAATATTTTAGATTTTTTGGTCACTTTTAGTTATGGCTTATGCAATTGCACCACTGAACAAGGTCTAGGGTCTCCCTATATATATTCACCATGGAAAGCCTAATAAATCCTTACTTCATGCAACCTTTTAACAACCTTAGTTGATCATTATAACTTAACTACTCACTAGTCAGAACTATGACTCATGGAAAAGAGATATAAAAATGACATTGATAGCCAATAACAAGATTGGCTTTGTTGATGATGTCATCATGCCACCTATATAAGCTGATGATAGTACATTTGAAATATGGCTCTAAAACAAATATGTGGTAACATCATGGCTTCTAAATTCAACTTCCAAAGATATCATTGTCATTGTGATCTATTTAGCAACAAAAGTACCATTTAGAATGACCTTTAGGGAAACTATTTCAACAACATAAAGGCTTCATATTTTCCAATTGAAATTTGATCTTCTTTCATGCAAGCATCCAAAGGTCTTTGACAATAAGTTAATATTTACCAAAAGAATCTTATAGGAAAGAACTTAGGGAATGTATCCTAGTTCATCATTGCAACTATGAAGATGTTCAACCTTTTATTGATTACACAAAAAGGAGTATTTTCTTACATTCTTGATGGGTTTTAATGAATATTTTAGTCAAGTCCAAAGACAAATTCTTCTCACAAATCCAATTCTCAATATTAATTGTCTTATTTTTAATCATTCAAAAGAAGGAAAGAGAGGTAAAAAAAAAAAACTACAATAACTTATAACAATAATTACATGACATTCAATCCAATATAGCTAGAAAGCAAAAAAAAAAAAAAAAAGAAAGATAGATCATTATATTCACATTATGAATTTCTAGGACACATTAATGATAAGCATTTCAAGTTCCATACTACCCTCTTGATAAAAAAAAACATAGATTTGTTCAACAAATATGATCTAAGACAACCAATGTATAATGTCCATCCCTTAATTATTCTTGTAATTTTTCAATGTTGAGGAGAGCTACTGTGCTAAAAATACACTTTCTATAATCATATCTATTAATTTATTAGAAAGTACAGAATAATAAGATTCTTTAAATAAAAAATAAAACATGTAATTTTTTTAAAATTTTAATAAATTTTAACCACTGATTAAAAAAACCATGTTAGATAATATATTGATAACATTTTTCTTTCTAATTAAAATTTTGTATTTATAATAGGGGTGGAAATTATTACTAGAGGCACATCCTACTTTTATCCATTTAGATTAAGAAATTATGTCCAATCTTCTAGAATGGACCAATGTTCTTTGGCCTCTACCCCAGAAGAACAATATGTCAACATCGAGATCCCTAGGGATCTGATCAGACACTGGCAGAATGAAGGATACACCCACCTCCATTATGGAGCCATCAGGCTGGTTCTCTCCCTTCATGGAAGAAGAGGACTCCCTGTTTCAGCTAGAGTCTC
>JAMLFT010011213.1:0-11259 GCA_026544285.1 Pachyrhizus erosus
AGAAAAATATAAATAAATTTATGAGATTTTTAAAATAATTAAAAACTAGAAAATATTAATTATACAATAAAATATATAAAAATAAATGACAGTTAGGCTCAAATCCAAGTTCTTAGGGTGAGGTAGCAAAACACCCTACCACCTGGCTACTTGTCCAAGATGATATATAATGTGCAAGGTAGTATATACACTATAGAAGAAAATAAAGAAAATGAAAGAAAGAACAACCTAAGGAAAAAGAGGAGTTGAACTTGCGACTTGGATGTGAGAGGAAGAAGGAAAGCATGCATGCCACTAGATTGCTAGGCCCATTCACATTTAATATGTGAAATAAAACCTAGTTAAACTATTCTCCTAAAAACTTAGAAAAAATGAAATAAAAAAGAGCCTCAAGGAGGACTCGAAGGGAGGGACCGGTTGCGTATGTTGATATCCTAACACCTTAAGATTTATTTATTTTATTCTTTAAATCCTTGGACCACCATTGAAGCAGTTGACGAAACTCTTTCTTCCTTGAGTCCCTCTACCTGAAAACTTGTCGTCGTATAGCTTGCCATCCTATGCTTATGCTAGACATCTTCGCCCATCCTCAACGAATAAAATAAACCAAAACGGAGCGTTGAAACGCTATAAATACGAAATGACCATGAGCAAAGGAGACACAAAAACGGAGGAGAACTCGAAAATTCTCCTATTGAGTGAAACCCATTTTCCCTGATTGATTCACAAACCCATTCAAAAATTGTCCAACTGCATTTTCATTCAAGATCCAGAGAAAATGGGGCAACAGAGTTGAAGAATAGAAGCTTGCCTGAAAAACTGATCCCAACTTGTCAGAAAATTGAATTTCAAGTAGGAGGGCCTCTAATTCTTTAATGTTTCTTGGTAATCCCTTTTTGTTAATGTTAATTTCATGATAAACCCATGAGTCAATGAAAACAAAAGAATAGTCTAATTTGAAAATTCAATTTCCTTCCCTAGCCAACCATGGCTGACAAATGGCCAAATTCATATTCTAAACAAATTGTAGTAGGAATTTGAATTGAATTTCAAATTAGTATAAACACTAAGGTTACTAATGAATCAGATTGATCATATTGTAATATTTTGATGATATTGTCAAATTTGAATATGTACTGAATTTGAAAACAATAATATTGGTTCACTGCATATTATTAGAGGGTGAAGTATTTAGGAACAAGAGAGGAAGAAAACGGAGAAGGGAGGTAAAAGAGAAGATGGAGAATAGGAAAGAAGAGAGGGATGACCAAGAGGGAAGAGAAGAAGAAGAAAGGAAGGAGAAAAGGAAGAGAGGTAGAGAGAGAACGATAGAGAGGGAGGGAGGAGAGGGAAAGAAGAAAGAGAAAGAGAGAGAGTGAGAGAAGGAGAGAGAGAAAGAAGAAAGAGAAAAAAGGAGGTAGGGAGAGAGAGAGAGAGAGAGAGGAAAGAGAAAGAAGGAGGAGAAGATATGAAAGAGAGAGAAAAAGAGAGAGGGAGGGAGGAGAGAGAAAGAAGAAAGAGAAAGAGAGAGCGTGAGAGAAGGAGAGAGAGAAAGAGAAAGGAAAGAGAAAGAAGAAGGGAAAGAGAGAGAGAGGAGAGAGAAAGAAGAAAGAAAAAGAAGGAGGGAGAGAGAGAGATAGGAGAGAGAAAAAAGGAGGAGAAGATAGGAGAGAGAGAGAGATAAGGGAGAGATATAGAAATAAGGCAAAAAGATAAAGGAAGTAAAGAGAAAGATAGAAAGTAGAGAGAAAAAGTGAAGATAATGAATGAAGAGAAAGAAAGTGGGAGAGAGAAGGAGAAGAAGAAGAGAAATAATAAAATTAGAAAGAAAAGCTTTGTATTACTCTTTTATTGTTATTAACTATTGTTGTTTATTATAGAAATGATGTGTTGATACTCTATGTTAACGTTTAATAGAGGAATTATATAAGATTACTTTAAAGCATTAGTCTATAGATAGAATTTATATATTTATGAACCCTAAGTTAGAAGATAAGTCCACAACTATGAAAGTCACATATTTTAGTAGTGACAAATGACTCCCTACGTATAAGTATTCTCACCAAAGGGTAATAATGGGAGAGGATACGTAAACGCATGATTGGCTGAGGAGAAAATAAACCTCAAAGATTGAAATTAGTACCAAGGGGATTGATTGTTAGCATGCTAGAGGAAGTTGTCGATTAAAAATATACATGTGACATTTAAGACTAGAGAATTTTTTGGGTTGACCATAGAAAGTACTTGAGGGATGTACGCAAGCTTAGTTGAGTTCTTGGGGATAGATAAGGTGCCAAGTTATGAATGACTCTAAAGATAAAGGGTTTCACAAAATCAGCTTAGCGTCCCTGACAAAGCAAAGCATTACCAAGATTCATTTAAGAGTATCTTGATTCGAGTACCAGGCATGTTATGTACTCTCGATCGTCACCTAAAATGCAAACATGGATTTTCAATAACACGTTTTGTGAAAGTCCTCCTGGAGTTAGAATGTTGAAGACAATGAAGGGCCCTATAATGATTAGAAATCTTAGGCAAACACAATATGGTAAGGTGAGAGTATGCAATAGTTAGTAATTATCTATATGTGTGTATGTGTGTTTAAGAATAGATGACTCACTTCTACAACCCCCACTTTCAAATGATAATGAATAGGTAAATTTCCATATGGTAGATACAAATCTTGGTAGGACTCAAGGTACATGTACTGGTGGACAAAGATGACTCCTATCAGTGAAAAAGGAAGATTATGTTTGGAAGACCGCATGTGAACTTTTGTGACTAAACATATATATTGTTTTATATGTTATTGAATTACCGTTGTTCTAACTATGAATGTGTGTACGAGTATGATTATGAAAGTTTCTTAGACTGAAATGCCTAATAGATTTTGTTTATTTCATTTCACTAAGAATGAGTGCATGCAATTAGTATTATTGTTGTTGTATGCATATTACATTATTACGTACCTTACCACGAGACAAAATTTTTAGGAATAAAGAAAAATACTCAAAAGATATTTTAAAACAACTATAGTCATTCATTTGTAGATTATTGATAAAAACTTATTTCACTTTTTCAAGCTAAGAAAACTTAGGCTTTTAATTGCTAGCAATCTTAATAAGTTAATCAAAGCAATTCAAAAATTTTAATAAAAAACTAGGGTGTTACATTCGGGGTCTATGTTTGGCATGTTAGCAGTAGTCCACGTGAATGTGTTTGTAACATCCCAAATTTTGCAATATATAATATTATATTTCTAGAATTTATCTCTTTTATTATCCATAGTTTAATTTGATAATAAAATAGGAAATTAATTTTTGAATAGGAATTTATTAAATAATAAATATCACTTAGGAAAGAAAGAAAGGAAAGAAGATTTTAGTTAGTCGAAATTTGAAAATTTAAAAAAATAAGAAAAAGAATTGAAAACATAAAGGAATTTAATCCATATAAGAACATAGAAAGAGAAGAGAAGAAAAGAATTAGAATTAGAATCAAAATAAAATTTTTAGAAGTTTGAAATAAATTTTAAGAATTAAATAAATTTAAATAGTTATTTTTAGACAAAATAAAATGATTATTATGAAAATGAAAATTTTCATTAAGCAGGAAAAATAATAATTAAACTTATAGGATTTTTGAAAGAATTTAAGAATAAAAAATAGAATTAATAAAAATTGAAAACATAAAATAAATATAACATAAAGAAAAGAAATAAAGAAAAGAAAAGGAAGGGAAAAGAAGAAAAAAAGAGAAAAGGCATTGTTAGGGCCTCAAAGGCACGACCTCAAGGTCAGGGAAGAGAAAGGAGAGTTTTTACCAGCTGAGCTACCCACATGGAGTAGCATTTAAATGAGATAAAACACATAAGTATTAAAAATGCTAAGATAAATGAGAAAATAAAATGTGAAGCGCAAAAATGGGGTAGGACGAATTTGAAGGCAGGAGCACAAGGTTGAAGAGAATTGAATAAACAGGAATTGTCATTTGACCGTTAGGCCCATCGCTATTATTTTTATGGATTAAATTCATTTTAAGCCTTCCTAATAATGCTTGACCGCCATTGAAATAACTTTTTCATTCAACCTTGAGCCAATTTTTTAAAAAATTGAGAAAGCTATACTCTGAGCCTCCCATGCCCTGCTAGCCACCTCTCTACCTTCATCCTAGCCTAGGGAATACTTCGCCACGAAGAAAGTGAGCCACAAAGGTCTATGTAAAGAGAATCAAAATTTGAATTTAAGAAAAACATAAAGAACTTCAATCTCAAAATTCTCCCTCAATTCTCCATCCTGTTGTCTCAAACATAGCCCATTAGTTTCGAAATCACCTTGTGAATCTTTCTATTGAAGAAATTCGAAGAATAATGCAAGGCATCGCGACTTTGCAGAGGTTTTAGAGCTTCGCCATTAACAAATTGAGAAAGCTTCAATTGAGGTAGGAGAAGTTATCTTTTCTCAAAATTCTAATAGTAGACATATTCTATATGATATCAATTTGAATTATGCACAGTTTGGTGTATTAATTCGCATTAATTCTCCTTAATCGAATTGGAGTTTTTCCAATTCGAACTCTATAAAATTCGATTTTGGATGGCCATAATAGAGCTCAATTCGAGTTGTTAGATGATGGAAATGAATAAGATATGGAAGGATTCTAAATGAAGGAATTGCCAAAAACACAAGAGAAATCGAAGTTTAGAAATTTGAATTTTTTGGTTCAAAACCAAGTCCAGAGGTTGAAGATGAAATGAAAACTATCATTTTGCCCTTTTGTTGAAAATTTACCAAAATACCTCTATTCTATTTTTTTGAAATTTTATGCCATTTTTGACTATTCAAGCCATGAAAATTAACCATAGAATAGATTTAATTCGATGAAGAAGAGTGAGATAAATTTTTCTCAAAAAATTTGATGAATATTGAATTATTTTTGAAAATTTCCAAAAATACCCCTAAGTAATAAAAATAGGATTTTAATTTTGTTCTTCAAGTAAATTGCAAATAAATTAGTAGGTCTTCACTCAAGATTAAATATAGAATCTCTTCATCCATTTTAGAATTTTAAAATCCTTGAAAATAAATTAATATTTTCAAAAAGACCAAAATACACCTAGGGTAGAAAAATGAAGATTTAGTCATTTTTTTGTCATTCTATTTTCAGGAAAAAGGATCTAAATTAATTTTAATACTAATAGGATCTTTTCCAATAGTTGTGGATTCAAAATAAAAGGAAAATCTTTAAAAAAGTCAAATATTGATAAAATGACCAAAATGCCCTTACTTTAGAAAATTTTATTCTATTTAGTTTTTTTTAATTTAGAAGAATGCTTGTAAAGTAATAAGAACTTGAATATGATACCTTTTGAGTAGAATATTAAAGAATAAATCTTAGAAATTATATTTATAAAAATGACGAAAATACTCTTGTGTTGGAAAATTTTAATTTTTCATTATTAAAACCTCCTGAACTCAGAAAATAATTGATAACACTAGGACAACTATATAAAACACTTGAAACTTGAAAATGAGGATAAGAATTCCTAAAAGGTCATATTCCCAAAACATGACCATTTCATCCTTGCCCTATTAACTAACTGTAATATGTATGAATGATTATTATGATTATTGTTTATGCATGAAAATGTAATAAACTAACGATGTAACTGTTATTTCACACCTCCACTATTACTGCAAGGTGGATATACTTGATGACTGTCTCTTAGTGACAGTAAAATCTGGGAAACCCTAAGATAGACAATGAATTAAGATATGCTAAGACAATGATGAGACAATCTAGAGGTGCTTGAGATATAAACATGGATGATATCCATGAATACCTGAAATTAGCATCAGTACCAATATAATAAGGAAAAGTATAGATGACAAATGAGATAAGGAAGGCATATTGAAATGAAAACCCTAACGAGTGAGACTTTAAGATGGAGAATGCAATGATTGACCATAGAAGGTACTTGAGGAATGTACACAAGTTCTAGTTGGACCTTGGGGGTAGATAAGGTGTCAAGTTATGAACCGTTTAGAGTAAAGAGGGTGTCACAAAACCGGCTTGGTGTCCATGAGAAAGCAAAGCATTACCAAGATTCGATTAAGAGTATCCTGGACCGAGTACCAAGTAGGGTATGTACTCTCGGTCGTTAACCAAAGATTGCAAATTGGATCATTAATGATACGCTCATGTAAGCCCTCCCGGAGTTAGTAGTATAGGAGGCTATGAAGGGTCCTAAGGCGATTAGAAACTCTAACTAGGCACGAATGGTGAGATAAGAGACTACGTTAGGTAGACTGCCCCCTATTATGTATGTATGTCCCGAAATTGATGACTCACTCCTACACCCCTCTCTCTTTCAAAATCAACATGGCTGATGAATTCCAACCACTCCCCTATCTAATGATTTTGCCCCTAGAAGGGACATGGACTTATGATCGAGTCCAGGGGGATGATACCTCCATAGGATATGTCTGATTCACCTTCAAACCCATCCAACATTGTAGTTCTCTAACAATTCCACCATATAGACATGCCAGTACTCCTATCTTAGACACCGCCACCCAAATTCCTCAATGTTCCAACTAATCGGAGACGACCACAAACTCCTCAGCCACCACAATCATCAATAGGGTTAGTGCAAGCTGGCAATATAGTCCAACGAGAAGAGTCAACAGTTGAGGAAGATTCCTCTGAAGTTTCATATTAGATTGAAATAAGTTTCTCAGTAGAATAATTAAAAGTTTATTTCTAGAGTTTTGTATTATTAGGACCATGAGATGTATAACTCTTCTATCTTGTATATATATAAAATAGTAAGAATTTTGAATGAAAATATTATGAGGAGTTAAGTTATTGTCAAATTATAATTTCTCGGACGAATTAAGTTCTAAATTTTATCTACGCAATAACTCTTTTTGACATTTCTTACTAATAAAAATAAATAAAAAGGGGTGTTACAATCTCTATGTTCCTTTGTAATACTTCACCAAGTTTTGTTTTGTTTGCTCCCAATTATGGCCCAATTTATGTATATTTGTTCAAATCAAGTCTTAGGAGTATCATTTTGGGGTCCTTAGTCCATTTGGCTTTCACTTCGCTCTCACGAGGATCCAACTCTAGTTGTTTGTACTCATTTAAAGAGTAGCACAAGCTATCTACTAGGCATGTTTACAGGCTGGGTTAAATAGGGTTTGGCCAAACCTATTCCCTAACCTAATCACATTTGAACTGATTAGGTTGGGTTGAGTTTTTTAATTTCTTTATAAAAAACTCAACCTAACTCGTTCACAAACAAGTTGGTTTGGGTTAGGTTAATAGGATAGAACGTTTAAATTTTTTTATTAATTTTTAAATTTTAGTATTATTCATAAGGTGATATTTTATTAAAATGTACTTGATTGCAACCACAATAATAAGATGATGTATATATCCTTTGCCTAATTTTTTACAATAATATAAAATGGCTAAAACTAAAACAAATATTAATACATAAAATCCATCAATGTGAAAAACTAAGAAAAAAGAAACAAATTTCTGACAAAAGGTAAATACTAGAGACATTTCATATCAAATGTTTCCAATATGGCTATTGATGTAATGGTAGCAAAAAAGAGAGGAAGGGGACCTCAATAAACTAAATCTAGAATTGAAGAAACTTATAAACCCTAATCTAGAGCCATAGATAGTAGAGTTAGAGAGTGAATAAACTCAATAAACGTGTGTTAATGTGTTTAATATGTTGTTTATTGTTACTTATCACTAATAGACTAATAATTATTATTTTTAATTGAATTATATACGTATCTATAATTATATATACACATGCGTATAAATATATAAATAATAATAGTTTTAATATTTAATTATTATTAATGGGTTCACGTCTTAGGTCAACAAGTTCAAAAATCAAAACTTGTGATCCAACTCATTTATCACAGGTTTCAAATGTTATGTTTATCCCATGGATCCTTGCATCAACCTGTAAGATGTTTCAAAACTCAAAGAAATGGAACTAGAAAAAGATGAATTTGCCACTCCTTCCTAGGAAAAAGATAAGGAAAAGAGGAAATCTGCCACAAGACTACACAAGGTCTGGATAAGGATCAAAAAGAACTGCTAATTAGAGTTCTAGAGAGAGTTTCTTTAAATCTCAAAATGATTTCTCATTTATGAAGTTGTAAGTACAAAGAGGGGGGAGAGTCTCTATTTATAGACTCTTAAGACTCAACCCAAAGTTAATCCCAAGCAATATAGGACTAGAAGCAAACTTCTAATCCCTCTTCAGCTTGAAAAACTTGTGCAACCTCATTACAAAGGGGCGGATTGGGCTCCTTGCAAAGGAAGCAAGCCCAATTCAAGCCCAAACCTAGTGAGGGCCTAATTCCTAAAACTAATGGGCCTTAATACAAGCCCAAAAATATAAATACAACCACTCAATAAATTCCTAAACTACGAATGACCAAATACAAGACCCAAAAAGAAATTCTTAAACTATCAAGACCTAATTATTAGAAGCTTGAGTTTGTCTTCAAGCCTTCTTCTCATGACTCTTGTCAAAGGTCCAAGAGGAGCTTGTGGAGTTTCATCCTTTGTAGAAGCTAGGAATGCTTCATCAGTAGGCTAGGTTAAGTTTGACCTAAACACTCTAAACTCCCAATCCAAATTATTTGGGTTGGTTTAGGTCAATTCGAGTTTGTGGGTGACTCGTACAATTAAATACCTCTACTATATGCTTTGGGAGGAGTTTTACAACCTTTCTTTTGAGTATTTTCAAACTGGAAAAGTAATATTCCTGAGCTTGCTTCTAGTCTAGAATGAGGGTCATAATTTTATCTTCAAAATTTGGAAACTTCATGACTAAGTGTGGAGTAAAGACTGGAGCTCCTAGTTTTTTTATATCAACTGACCAATAAGAACATTGTAAAATGTTCTAACATTCACTAGCAGGTAACGTACATTGATAGTTCTAAATGCCTCTTTATTTCAAAAAGTAGTTAGAAGGTTTATGTATACTCAAGTGTTTACCTGTTCGTTGAAAACTCTGATTAATTGCTCTTGATACTATCATATCTTGTCTTCGAGGATGTCTCATTGTTTGAAAGTGGACATGTATAATATGTCAACCAAACTTCCTTGATCTACTAGTACCTTTTGAACCTCAAACTAAAACAGTTTGATTATGATTACTATTGGATCATCATGATGTGAATCTTATGCCCTTGAAGCCATCATTGGTGAATGTAATGAAGGAAATGCTTCTCTTTGGCATTATCCATTATCCAAGTAAAGTTGATAGATCAAATGTTCCTTCAATGCCTTTTTCATGAAGTTTGAGACTCATCCTTCTACGAATTCCCTTGCTATACTATTTGTAACACCATGTACTTGATTTTCATTATTAGTGCCTCCCTATTTAGTATAGTCACCTTATTATTATTTTCAATTTCTACTTTAGTTTTAGTTTCCATCCTGGCCCCTTTCTCAGTCTTTACCTTGGGGATGTTCTCTATCATTATGTCCTTAGTTAATGAAACTATGAAGTTTCCCTTTCTGAAAGGGCACTCCAATTTTAGCTTTCAAAGTAGCGCATTCCTCTATGGTGTGACCATGTACCCTTTAATACCTACAAATTTTTGTTTAGTACACTATTCATGCTAAATATTTCCACCTCCTGCTAAATCTTTTCCACAAGTCTTGCACAAAGTTCTATCATTAGGTAATTTATCAAAATAATTTCATACAAAAGATGAAAGTCCCCTAAACCTCTTTTCAATTTTTTGGATTTAGGCTCATATGGTACATGTTGAAATTTTTGAGTTTGCATTTCATTTCATCCACCATATTAACACTTTCATTCAATGATTCATCAAAGAATTCCATTTTCAATAAAGTTGAAACATTTAACCAAAAAGATCAACCAAAACAATATTTAATATGTAATTTCTCTATCAAAAAATTTTGCTACAAATTATTATACGAAATTGCAAAAAACACTAGAATTGTTGGGAGATGCGGGTGTTGGATTCTCAATTTCTAAGAGGTGTGGGGATAAGGGCTTCGAGAGGGGGGAGGTGGCCCGATTGGGGGCCAATGCGGGTGGGCAAGGAAATTTAAAGAAAAAACTAGAACTCCATACATGGAGACATAGGGTTTGGATTCTTGGTTTCGAAGATGTGCAGGGATGAGGTATTTGATAAGGAGAGGGGCTCACCGACGAGGGGGGGCACACGGGTGGGCGAGGAAATTGAAAAAAAAAATGAAACTACATGTAAGGAGATGTAGGGGTTCGATTTGGAGGTGGCTCAACGGGGCAAGGGGGCGATTGGGGGTCTCTTGAATTGCGAATGCGAGGGTTGGCGTTACAAGGAATGAAATCACATAAAGAATGGGTACATAAAACATACCTTTGTTGCTGCGAAGGAGGAGGAGGAGAATGAAGGAAAAGAGTTGCCACCGATACGAAGGAGAAGGGTTGTCACTACTACTCTTTGTCACTTAACAAACTTTTGTTTCTCCTAATCTTTTTTGAACCACTTACTAAAAAGATTGCAAGTTCAATGGAACGGGTAAAATAATCTGCATTTTAAATGAACTTCAAAATTGAGAACTTGTACTTGCACAGACTTTAGGGTATATGGGACAACCTATAGATCTTTACCTATTTTCCTAGCTCTACTTTTGATGCATGTAATTATTAGAATTTTTTATTTTCATTTATTTTAATTTTAGATTTTTTAGTACATAATGTTCATAATTTTAATTCTTAACAACAATGTATCATAATTAGGAGCAGTTCAAACATTTTATAATAGTGATTTATTTTTTAATTATATATTAATTATCGTAAAGAATTGAAAACTACAATAAATTATTCTTTGTTTTTTAACACTATATTATTACATTGTTTTTTTTTATTTTCATATTCTTTTATTTGGAGGGGGGTAGGGCGTTTGGATATTTCTTTAGGAAAAAAATTAAGATTTAAAATGTCCAGTCAATTACTTTTAGACATTTTATATATCTAAAAAAATTATATTTTTTCAATTTAAGTTTTTGCATGTGAAGATAATAAATTTATTTTTAATATTACTTTTTAAATCAATAACATCTACAAGAAAAATATACTTAATACACAATTATTTTGTACTGTAACATCCAATTTTTCTAGATTAATAAAAATATTATTGTTTCAAATATAAATAAAGTAGTTAGTTAGATAATAGGAAATTAATTTAGCAAATTAAG
>JAMLFT010011214.1:0-11259 GCA_026544285.1 Pachyrhizus erosus
TAATATAAGGTTATTTTTATTATTAATAATGTATTTTAAAAATATTAAAATTCAATTTAAAAATAAAGATAAAAAATAAATTAAAAAATATAAGAAAATGTTTTTTTTCTAAAAACATCATTGTTAAAAAAATAACTCGTAAAAATATTTTAATTTAATATAATTATGATAATTTATACGTAAGAGATTTTGTTACTAGGGCATTATAGTGCACCTAATTTCATATTAACGAAACATAGTATGACTTAGTCTTTTTACTTAATTTATATATATTTTTACTATTTAATCTTATTTTTAGTTTCCATTTACTTTTCTAAGTTTAAAAATTTTTATTTTATTTTTTTAAAGTATCTATGTTACCTCTTAAAAAGCAATAGTATGTTAGATTAAATTAGTCATTTCTTCAAATTTTGCTCACATGATTTTAATTTTGGTTGGCATAAAAAACACTTATATGATGTGGTATTTTTTTTATAGTTATTTACATATCACTAACTTGGACTAAATTATTGTGATAAAATGATGAAATGATGAACTTGATCTAACATACATATTTTAAGAGATCAAAATAAAATTTATTAAAATTAAGAAGTTAAACTGAAATAAAATAAAATGATATACCAAAACTGTATTTTATTCTTTTTACAATAACAACTAAAAACTTTTAGCAATAGCCACAAAAATGGAAAAGACTATATATATATAATCTTCTCTTTATTTATAATTTATAGTAAAGTTTGAGATTTTATTTTAAAATTTTAATCAATAGAGATTTTGCTCGTTCACTTTTCTTATCTCTACATGACTATTTTATTTGAATATAAAAACTTTAAAATTATAAAATTATAATAAAATATTTATTGATAATTTAGAAAGTTTTTATTAATTAAAAAAATTAAAATTATCTCTATCTAATATTATCCTGTTATTTTTTTTAAACAGTGGTACTAGTTATTAATAGCTAACTAAACAGTCTTCAAAAAATAGCTAAGCCCAACAGCTTATCACACCAGTTTAGCGCCGTCTAGCCAGAGGCACCGTATCTGTGGTGATCGCACGATAAAATTCTTGAAATCCAAAACGCTTCGTTCTCTTGATTTCACAGGTATGCCACTGTAGACACTCAAACTCATTTCAATAATTATCTGCCATGTATGCCCATCACACTGACTTCATTTTACGTGTTTGATAAAATGCGCGAGTTGTGTGAATTGTGTTTACGTTAGCTGGTTCTGTATTTTTGGGTACCCGGAACCAACCACTGTTACCATTTGGATTCATGTTTGGATTTTTGTGCATAGGGGTCATTGGGTCACCTCAATTCCCTCCCTTTTTCCTCCTTATTGGTTTCACCCGTTAGCGTTGGCAGGAACTAGGAAGTCTGGTCCTAATTCACCCAATTTTGTTATGTTAATTTAATAGGATAGGACCTGTTTTGCTATGCACATCATTTAAAGATTTGTTTGTAGAGTATGAATTGCTTTCTAAGGGATTGTTATTTATATTTTGCTGGGTTCTTGGCTAAGGAGATGTTTAGTAATCAGTTTATACATTGTTTTTCTTTTAATTATTTTTAAAAAATTATGCTTCCTTGTGTATTGTGCATATTGTTGGGAGCCTGAGAGTCGTGGCTTACATATTGGGCTGATTTATTTGTGTTGTTTTTTGAGTCTTGACTGACTCTTTGAAGTTTGAACTGCATGAAAACCGTAGGGAAGAAACTGAAAATGCGTATAAGTTGGGTACCGAGAGCACTTTTTGTTACGTATCGTCTGTCTGTTATGAATAATATATGCTGCAAGGGTGATAGTCGATATTTATCGTTTATGTGGGAGAGAACATATACTTTCTCATTGTCTTTGTATCTTTGCTTGTGGTGGGCATGGTTAGAGCAATGTCTGATGAATGGTAATAGCGGGCGGGGGTTTTCTTTTTACTTCACCCTTAGTTTGGGATTGTATTTTGCAGAGTAGAAAGAAGAAAGAGGAAAAAATGAACAAGGATAAGATCTTCAAGCTAGCAAAGGGGTTCAGGGGTAGAGCCAAGAATTGCATAAGGATAGCAAGGGAGAGGGTGGAGAAGGCCTTGCAATATTCCTACAGAGACCGCCGTAACAAAAAGAGGGACATGCGATCCCTTTGGATCCAAAGGATCAATGCTGGCACTCGCATTCATGGGGTATGTCTTTTAACTCCTTTTCTTCTCTCACTAATCCATATTCTTTTACAATTCAATACTTGACCAAGAAATTCAATATTGCTATTGTTGTTTTCATCAAACTTGACCAAGTGTGTTTGGTTTTCTGCTGAGTAAGAGCCTAAAGTATGTTTATTAGAAAGCAACCAGTTATTTCTTGTGTTTGCGTGTTTAGGAATTTGTGCTAACAGAAAACCAATCATATGTTAAAATCTTGGTGGTGCAATTGTTATGATTGCGAACCTTGTGCTAACATATATGCATGTCTAACTTGAGAAATATCTCCACGTGAAAGGTCTGGATGCAAAACCCATGTTTTATATATTTAAATTATTGCTGCTTTAAATAAGTAGCATGTGAAATATATAGTCACATTATAGTACCAATCCAATATCCAAAGGGAAATTTCTCATTTGTTGTGATGTTACCTGAGAATCTGAGATTCCTTGCTTTAGCACTGTCTGGAATCTCAGGACTGACTTCCCCACTCTTCAGTTGCGTTTACTTTTCTTCTCTTAGGCATATTTTATTTGTAAAATAACTTTCATCAAGTTCTCCCTTTCCCTCCCTAGTCATATCATGTATCCGATATCCTCAAAAGTGGAAGGTCCTCTTGTTGCCTGTCTTACAAAAGTAAGACCAAGCAACTGCTATTGTTCTCTTGTCATTGCTTTCAGTTAAAAGCTCAATAGGATGTGAGCTTTGACTAGCGGTAAATGGGAGAAATGAATGTATATTCTTTATTAAGAAGCATAGGAGAATGTATGGGATGAGAAAACCAGTAATTTCTTTCTTCAGATATAGATTTTGTCTTTGTTTGATGTGTGATAAGAGGAAGCCATGAAAGTGAAAATGAGTTTCTTTGAAGCAGAATAGCTGGCTTGGAAGGAAGATTGGATTCTTAGGTGAACATGCATCTGGATTCAAGCTAACTATATTTCTTGTACTAAAATGACTCTGAACTGAATACATAGTGTGTGCGCATGATACATATTTAACCTCAAATGGATTGAGTATTAGGCAAACCTGCTTCTGGAATCTGTAATTTTTCTCTCATTTATTTTAACAACTCTAGTGCTCCTTTTATTATTCAGTTTATATTTTTATGGACATTCTTCTTCCATATCCTTGTCAATCAATATTTTTCCTTTTATTTGCCAGGTCAATTATGGGAACTTCATGCATGGGCTGATGCAGGAGAATATCCAACTTAACAGAAAGGTTCTGTCAGAGTTATCTATGCATGAACCCTATAGCTTCAAGTCTTTGGTAGATATATCACGAAATGCATTTCCCGGAAACAAGAATGTGGTGGTTCCTCCTAGAAAGGTGGCCTTTTAGAGCGTACGGCACTTCAGCAAACATTTAGTGGCAGTTTATGTTAAAATCGTGGACTAACTTTAAGGATTTCGGGTGTAGTACACTATATTTTACTATCAATTTTGTATGCCTGTAATTCACAAACTCCTTGTGTACTTTTTAACTACACGATCTTCCTCCTCCGCTACCCCTTTCAATCGCTTTGGTGTCAGAAATATTGTACAATAATAAACCTTGGTCCCCTGCACGGTCGATCTTATGGATCATCTGCTGCCGTTAGCCTCTACCAAAAATTAAAAGATTTTTGATACATGTTAAAATTGAGAAGAACAGTTATGTCTCAGGTTAGCATCCATCACAATTGTTTAATTATCCAAACCAACCAGAAAGCCAAGTTCATAAGATAAAATTGCTGCTCCAGAGTAAATTTTATTTTAAATAATAACATACTTCTTTTCTAGTGCTAAATAGAGTTTCTCTAACGCTTTCATTACAAAGGTACACGTGTTAATCATTCACTTTGCAAAAGGCAATTGCGAGTCACCTTGTAGAAAAGGAACCGTGAGACCTTTGAGTAATCTCATAAATGATTTTAGTACTTGGTGGGGTTTGTAGATAACCCAAATCCAAATGGAAATAGAGGATCATAATATTTATCACCTACAGTCATTGGAAGTTGGTCAACTGTCTTGAACCACGTTCTTGCCAGCTTGCCAGTGAATCCATAGTCCCCAAAGAGAAGATCAGTAACACCTTGGCCTTCAGTTCCTGGAAGCCATGCAGCCACAAGCGCGTCTATTTTTGATAGATATGGCTGAATCACAACTGGACGACCAGTGATAAGAACTACCACACATTGTATAGACCCACATACATTGGTGATGGTGTTTGGACCTGGCTCAGCTATAGTCAGATTCAAACTATCCCCAAATGTTTCTGCATAAGGATGTTCGCCTACAATGACTATGGCATAAGAGAAGTTGTTGGACTGGACAAAGTTGGAGTCAGGATTTTCAATGAATACGACTTTAGTAGCAGGATCAATTGTTTGTTTTACAGCATCAAGGATTGTGGTACCTGTTAGGAAAATGACAATTTTGTTAGATATTTGGTAATTAAGTTTATTCCAGTTTTATTCTGTAAGTATTATAATTGTGTAATTTTAGTTCCACACATTTCAATTATGTGAATTGGATTCCTTAAGTATTATAAATGTGTTATTTTAATCTTTCAAATTTCAGTTGTATTTTTTTAATTTCTTAAGTTTTACAATCGTGTGAAATTTGGTTTCTCTAATATTGCAATTATATAATATTAATCCTTCAAATTTTATAATTATAAAATTAAAATTATTTTTTAAAAAATAAAATCACATAATTGTAATATTTAGGAGACTAACATCACATTCTTACAAAACATGAGGGACTAAAATTGTAAATATTTGAGAACTAAAATCATACAATTGAAATGTGGAAGATTAAAATAACACATTTGTGATACTTAAAAATCTAATTAACACAATTGAAACAGGAGGAACTAAAATTATACAATTACGATATTTGAAAGACTAAAAATATAATTAAGCCTTATAATTATCCTATAAAAGAAAACTGGGATCAAATATCTTAATTTGCTGTGTATATGAATGTTCTTCATGTTAACCCACGCAAGTTTTTAGTTTTCAGATGGTGTACATTCTAAAGCTCGTTCAAGCCAATCCATGATGTGGTATCATTGGATTAAATGTCCCTTTCATGCTTTTGAACAGAAAATGAAAACAGTAACCTGTATAGTTGTATGCACACTCCTAAGCCACCAAGAGAGATTTCTAAAAAGGTAGCTTTCAAAGTAATTTTAAACAGACACCAAAATTAACTAAGTTGGCTTACCAACTGTGAGATTGTTGCCACCTAGCCCCTGCCAGGCAATTGTCCATCCTCCACATTGATAGCCCAAATTGTTAGCATGACTTCCTGCCACCAGTATTTTTGCAGCTTTCTTGGGAAGGGGAAGCAGTGGCTTCTCAGCAGATTTACCATTCTTTAGCAACACAAGTGATTTCCTTACAGCTTCCCTTGCTAATTGTCTATGCTTCTGTTTAAGGCACAGAAATTGATCAAGAAAATAACTTTCCATTTGAAAGATATAGCTGAAATTACATCCTTGAAAAAATTTACCTCACTACCAAGTTGATTCACCAAGCTTGGATCAGCAAGTGGATTCTCAAATAGACCCATGACAAATTTTACTCTTAAGATTCTTTTAACAGCATCATCGATCCTACTTATTGGGATAACGTTGTTCTTTACTTGATAAGTCAGTTCATCAATGAATTCGGTGAAATTAAAGGGAACCATGATCTGTAAAATAATGTAAATGTGGCAATAAAATGAGAAGTCATGATGTTAAATTTCAGACACACAAGTCATCATATTTCTTTCTTTCTTTCTTACCATATCAATTCCAGCACCAACACCAGCTTGAATAGAGTATGAATAGTTAGAATGAGGAGGAGAAGTAATCCTGTCGATGCCTAGCCAATCTGATATGACAAAACCCTGAAAGATGTCAAAAAAGGTACATCACAAGCTGCATGTTTACTCATCTTCAATTTGATGGAAGACCATTCTTTTGATATTAAAAATAGACTTCAATTGGCAAAACTACAAAAGTTGAAAAACCAAAATTGCACATAATTAGATTAAAAGAACCAAAAGTACACTTCAATTGCTTTATTCGAGAACTAATGGAATAAGTTTTATTTATTACCCTGAACTTCAGTTTGTTCTTGAGGTAATCAGTGACTAGAAAATGATTAGCATGCATCTTCTTGCCATTCCAGCTAGAGTAGGAGACCATTACTGTTGAAACCCCCTTGACAATGGAGTCATGATATGCAGGCATGTGAATGCCAAGCAATCCACTATAACTGATCACAGTGTTGTTCTCATTAATGCCCTTGGTTGTGCCACCATCTCCTACATAATGCTTAGCACAAGCCGCAACCTTGTTCCTGTGTCAAAGTAATTAAAATGTTGAAGGTATTGTACACCCCAGAAAAAGTGAGTGAAAGTAAATTATTATTTCAATCTTTCACTTTAGGGAAGTAATTTCTTGCACTGCAAAGAATAAGATAAATAAAAGAAACGATTAACTGTCAGCAATCATACTAAGCTTTTACTGGAAGTAAATCACTTGTTCCCCCAATAAACCCGTTGTTTTCTGTTTTTTGCTAGATCTTGTAAAATCCAGTAACATCTACACAAATAAATATGCCTCGCGTTCTATTGTACAGGGTATTGAAATTCTGTGGTTATGGTATCCCATAATAAGGTTTGCCAATAAATGAAAACATATATTGTCCAAATAGAATGTCAAATATAATTATAAATTATATATCTAGAATACATTGACTTTCATCAAAATACCAATTTCAGAATGCAGAACTTTAATTAACTATATGTTTAGGCAATGGTATAGTGCCTTTAAATTGAAACAATATTCAAGTTTTAATAATGTAACACTTCTTATAGAAGTAACTGTAGCAAATTTTTGCACAGAAATCCCCGAAGAACCCAAAAACAAAAAAGTAAAGCAGCTAAAAAGATTGTATAAATACAATACAATGCTTTTGCCTAAAATAGAGAAATAGAAGTTTAACATAATTTATAAATGAAATAAATCTTCTATTAATCATCAATTATAAACAAGAGGTGAGCATCCAATATATGTGCATGGAAAGTACATAAGAAGTCAAGGATAAAAAATTAATCTAATCTAATGATTCACATTGAATTCGGTAGCTATTTTATTTTAATTTAACAGTGTGAATCTACTACCAAGAATCTTACTTTCCAGCAACAAAGGGAACCCCCTTTCTGGAATTGCCACGGATGTCTCCTTGCAAACCAGGAATAATTTCCGTCATTGCTTGAACAATCTTGGGGTCCTCACTGTAACTTTCATAACAACGTCCCCATCTAGGATCTCTGCAGACCTGTGGAAGAATGAGGCTATCAACATAGTAGGACACTAGATCAATGTTAAACTTTTATGTCATCTAGAATACAGAATAATCAACACTGCTTAATTACCGCAATACATGGAGCAAAAACATATTGAATTCCAGTAGCTCTAACTTCAAGGGCAGTTGCATCTCCAATCTTCTTTATCAGCACTGGATCCCTATAAGCAGTATATTATTATGGCTATATATTCAGTTAAGCAGCTAGATAGAGCTAACGGATCAAAATGAAATAATAATTCATTTTAAAGATCTAAGAAGTCTCAAATATCAAATTCTAAGTCCAATTTGATTATCTCTGGATGAAGGATAATTAATTGAAGGGTCTAGTGAAAATGTTAGCATGGTTTTCAATTGCATGACACCATTAGCATTTGAAAAACCAAGGTTTTCAAATTACCCAAAAAAAAATAAAAATGATCTTGTCACAAAAGAAAATGACCTTAAAGGACATAACTACTCATTGGATACACGTATACTTGCCTGGTAACTCCTAGCCCAACATTGTGAGGAAAGATGGTGGCCTTGTAGACATTATTGTGGCCATGAACTGCATCTATGCCATAAATCATTGGAATCCCAAGGCGGGTAGACAAAGATCCATTTTGGATCCCATTCACCATTTGGATCCAAGTCTCAGCAGATGCCTTAGTGGCTGGAACACTCCCTCCCCCACTCAGCACACTCCCTGCCCATCAATCATCACATCGCATGTATTTCTATAATGTAATCTCTATATCAAATAAGTAATAATCATACACTTAGATAAGGAAAAGAGAAAACATTACTAACTAATAAGCATAGTATAGTAGCAATTTAAGGCACTAGCATTTGGTTAGAGATTGGATGAGAGCTTACCAATGAAGTACTTCTTCATCACTTGAGGGGTGGCAACACTTCGTTCAATTTGCACCATTTGGCCTATCTTCTCCTCTAGGGTCATTCGCTTCAGCAAGTCCTTGATTCTAACATTCAGTGACCGTTTTGGGTCTTTGTACTTCAAGTATTCTGCCTGTGAAACAGAAACCAGGCAGCAAAATAGCAGAACAGCCACAAGGGGTGTTGAAGCTGCCCCCATTTGAACACTTGAAGTTGAACCTATATGTAATCTGCACGTAGTGAATTATTTTCACAATAGTTATAACATGTGAATCCCATTAATTGACATGCATACCAAGCAAGAGAAAAGCATGTCAATCTAAAAACACATGAAAATGGAGCATAGTTAAAGGCATTAAGGAAGGTTACCACTATTCCAGGCACTGAAGTGAAGTGAAGAAGTTGAATGGAGAGCGAAGAGGGAGATAATAAAGTGGGTGTGAGAGTGAGGTGTGCTAATTTAAGAAAAAGTATTAGGTGGTCGAGAATTATTATTATCCCTACTCTTTAATAATCTTTTGCATAATACGCAGTTAAGTCTTTTTATCTTTTTATAAATTAAAAAGTAAGTATATATAATGTAAAAATTAATCCGAACTAATTCACATTATGATAGTAGAATATCTAATAATTTGTCGCTAATGTATTGAGTAGAGCAGTCAGTCAGATTCAGAGTGGAAAGTGAAAGCAGCTGTCAGTGATTGGTCCCAGTACAATAACAGCCTGTGTTTCTCAATTACATTCTAATATTTGCATATGATTACATTAGTTATGTGAATCACATCATTAGCTATCAGTATCAATGTGCTAAATTAAGTTTAGTTTTCATGCACTCTCACTATAACAATTTTTGCAGTATCAATTAATTATAAATTATGTTAAATAAAACTTTTAAGATAACTTTTTTAAAAATCAACAAATTTAAATTGGATGACAGTTTAGAAAGTAAAAGTCATTACACTTAAATTGTAAAACAAATATCAACAAAGTAAAAAATAACTAGTATGCACATAGCTAACTTAACACACCCATTCAGTTCAATAAAATCAGATTTTCTTTTGCTCATATATCCTGGATTTTTTGTTTTTGCAGATATATACAGAGTCGGTGAGTGGAGCCGGGGGAATTTAGAACAGAAAGGCTCGTGACTTTCAAATTAAATTTTATGGTCAGCGGTGGTACGTACATTCGATTGATTGCATCATCTAACACAGAGAGGACCGTAATCCCAAAGTAACTTCTCTTTTTCTCTTTTATGTTGTAATTTTGATTGTATCAAACATTTTGGTCTAGGCCTACATCATGTTTGGAACATGTAAAAAACATCAAGTCCTGATTATCATAGTACAAAGTTTTTAGATTTGCTGTTGTAATAACATGTATATATATAAATAATTAATTTTATTTTATAGGTGGTTAAAGTAAAATAAATTATAATTACAAACATTTATCAATAGATAGTTAATAATATTATAGGATTATTGAGAATATAACAGTAATTAATTTTGTCTCACAAATATTTAATAATATGTTATTCACGATTAATTATATATTAACTTACTAATGTAAGTAAATAAATAAATAAAGATGATTATGTATGATTATTGATGTGATTAATAATGTTATAAATTTTTTAATAATAATTAATTTTATGTTATAGATGATTAATTGTATTATAATTATTAAAATATTTAATAATAATTAAATTTATTTTATAAATAATTAATATAATATTAATTATAACGATAATTTTATATAATTATATTTATTTATTGTTAACCAATTATAAATAAATTTAACCCCGTTTCAACACGTAATTACTCATAAATTTAGGTGAACGTTAGCTGTACATAACTAGTGAGATAATGCCTTATTCTAAAAATTATAAAAATTTAAATATTTTAAGTAAAAAAATCACGAGTGACTTAACTTATTTAATTTTTAAAATAAAAATATTAATTAATTAAAAAAATTGAAATGTAAAATAACACATAATCTAAATTAAAAGAATTAAAAATATAACTAAATCAAAATTTTACATTTATATAAGGAGTTAAACAACTCAACATTTGTTTACATATTTGACTTAAAGATTTTTTTTTTATATAAAATAGGATTTTTTATTTAGACATATTTTATTAAAAACTTAATTTATTAATTTTTTTAATTATTTTAAATAAATTATTATTTAAAATATAATTTATTAAAAAATTATATGATTATTTTATTAATTTTTTAATAATATAATAAATTAATGATCTACTAATGTAATTATTTATTATTAATTAATGTTGCTATTTAATAATAAAATAAAAATAAAAATAAAAATTATTTCTATTTTATATTGAGATAAAAATTATTTAATCCTAAGTATTTATTGCGTCCCTGTTGAATTGTAGTCTGACAATGACATTTTTATATGTCAATGTCTTCCCGCCATTCACAATTTTCTATTTTGCAAAGGTTGGTTTTAGTTTCAGCGGTGACAAGTCCTCTGGTGATTATTAGCTTAATATATTCAGGTATTTCGTATGGTATGCATTTTACAAATCCCAAAGAGAAGAAGAGAACTATGTATCATGTATGTGATATTTTATATAATTATTTTTTTATGTATTCATCTTAAAAATATACTACAAAAGTACAAATTAAGAGAAGTAATTTTGCATTGTTCCAATTTTACATTTATCAAATCAAATTTAAAGCAACCTGTTGTTCAATTTTCTTCTTCTTTATTTTGCTAAACATAAGTGATAATAAATCAATTAAATTAGAACATTGTTATTTACACTTTTTAAAATTAATAATATACCCCTCTTTATATTTTTTCAAAAATAAGA
>JAMLFT010011215.1:0-11232 GCA_026544285.1 Pachyrhizus erosus
AATAGTTAAAAAGAAAATTTTATTAAAGATAATTAATTATATTTTTTAATATAAGTTAATTTAAAATAAATTTAATATTTTTAATTAAAATAACTAAATTTTCTATTTCAATAAATTAGTTAATTAAATTTTATACGAAAGAGTGAAGAAGATAGTAATATTTTAACTTTTTCTTTTGAACCCAAGAGGGGTAACGAGGGGCCAGTTGACGCGATGGTTAGGTTAACGATAATGGAGAATAGTAAAGGGGAAAAAAAATAAAAACAATAGAATTGCGTTGAAAGAGCAAAGAAAGAAAAAGGTTGGGTGGGACTCAACTCAACTCTATTTCCCACACAAGACGCATCGAATTCGGAACTCGATTTCATCATAATCAGCCATCAGCGTCTTCTTCTTTCTGATTCTGAATCTGATGGGTATCTCTTGGAGTAGCAGAAGAAGAAACAATTACCTCCAACATCCACCACCCCCCCCCCCCCCCCCCCCCCCACAAACCCCCTTCTATTTCGCCCCCCAAACCCCCCCCCCCCCCCCCCCCCCCCCCCCCCCCCCCCCCCCCCCCGGGCCCCCCCCCCCCCCCCCCCACCCCCGCCCCCCCCGCTCCCGCCCCCACCACCACAATCCGCTTTCTATTACGCTCCAGAATCCCACCCTCCTCCTCCTCCTCCGCCGCCGCCGCCGCCTCCGCAAGGTTACTATCTCCCTCCTCCGCCCTGCACCCCTTCCTTACCGCCACCGCCACAAACCCATTCAATTTCCTTCTATTACTCCAATCCCAATGCCTACGGCGCTCCTCCTCCCCCTCGCTTTCACTACCAGCCCTTCTACCACCCTCAGCCCGCTGCCTGGCCCCCCGCTCGTCCCTCTGCCTCCACTCCGCTGCCCCATGTCGACCACCAGATCACCAAGAAGATAAGGAACTATGTCAATGTCCATAAAGACACCCTTCGCCTCGAGCTTGACGAGCATAACCCCGATCATCATCTCGTTTCCTTCGTTTTCGATGCTGTTTATGATGGCAGGTAACGCTTCTCTTTTCTTAGCCCTGTCAATTGGATTCGGTTCTTATTTAGTGCTGCTCTCTGTCCACGGTTTTACATTTCATCAATTCAGATAACTCGCCAACTCAGGATACTAATACATACAATAACTCACTAGCTATATGAAAAATCCTTCAAACTGATCTCCCAATTTTGGTCGACTCAGGGACCATTTAGGATGGAGGGTAATCTTTGAATCAAATTGGTGGTTTATTCAATGACTCTATCTTTAGTTATCGTGAATTTAGAATAGAAATTTGTGAGGCGCTATTGCAGTGTTGCAGTGCGTAAGTTGATAGAGGAAAAATAGAGGAGTGTTTCTCTGGATTGTGGGCAAGGCCAATGCTGTCCCATTTTGTGGTTCTAGTGGCTGCTATCTCACTCTGTATGAGAAACCTTGAAATGCGCCTATTGTTTGACCTTTCCCTCCCATTTTCTTAGGTTTTTTAGTCATTCCGGTATCCTTTGAGACCAAATAGGGTTTCAAGAACTCAGACCAGCCTCTCCCCCACATCCTTCTTGCTTCATTTGTTCGTCTTATTAACATTAGTGAATTGGACTTTATGTTAAAGGTGCTCAGTAGTACCAACTTATCAATTCTAGCAATCTGGAGAATCGTATATATTCTTTCTGAATCTGAAAGTTATACCTCTTAAGACGGGACCATTTTTGAATTTTGACACTCAACTTGAATTGAAGTGCTCAGTTAGTGGCAAGGACTTCTCTCCTCTACTAATAGGATAATCCAGCAACCTACAAGCATCTTAAGTTGTCAACAATCATGAAAATCACTGAGACTCTGTTCACAACTTGAATTTGAATTTTCTAAAGACCCCAATGAATTGGACTTTATGTCTTCCCAAGTATTTTAAATGTCTCTTAAAGTAATTAATTGGTTGGCGACTCGGTGTTTCTCTTGATTAAGTTGCTTATGTTAATTCAGCCGAAATTTCCCTATGACAGGCTATTAAAATTGCTTACTGGCTTCAGACAAAATCTACTGCTGTTATGACTAATTTCTGTTGGTTGAATGGACTTAAAATGCAGAAAATACATATTTTAGTTGCATTCTAGTCCAAGAAAATATTTTTACATTGCTGATGTCTAGAGTTAGCATTCATGTGAAGAAGAAACCAACAATAAAGCTCTATCCTATTAGGTGAGGTCAATTACACATATTACATGACACCAATTGACTTGGTTAAAGATCAAAAGTTCGGAGATATCATTTATCATGAGATCTTTGTTAACAACTTTCTCCAATGTCCTTTTTGGTCTCCCACTCCCTTTTGTAGGACTAAAAACCATGGTATTTTGTTTTCATTGGTGTCTCACGTGACCATCTTTTTACATGTCCAAACCACCTTAATGACTTGATCGACTTTCTGTCATTTTTTTCTCAAACAATGCTACACCAATCTATATACTCATTTCGTATCTTGTCCATTCTTGTGTGACCACATATCCATCTTAAACTTTTTTTGTTTTGTTATTCCTTTAAAGTCCAACATTCACTACCATGTGGCAATATGGTAGACAAAACCAATACAGCAAGATATATTATTACAACTGCTTATGCTTTGAACCTTTATTTTTGCCTACATTCTGATTCTGAACAGTTCTATGTAAGTATTAAAAGCAATCATGCAATTTCAAGTGCCAATGAAACACCAATGACAAACCACAATTTATGGGTTGAATTTGTGATTAGGTTTATACTTTGATTGACTAATTATATGAAATGATTATTGTAAGATGAGAATATTTGAAGATGGAGTGAATATTGCATATTTTATGAAATATTTTAGCTTTTGTAATTTCTCTACTCCTTATATTTGTAATTGGCAGCATTACTATCTTATACTTTGCCAAGGAAGAAGAGAAGTGTAGGTTTGTTCCATTATATCCTGATGCACATCAGCCTGTCAGAATCCCCTTTCAGAAAGGAGTTGGTCAGAAATTTTCTCAGCCTTCAGGAACAGGAATTGACCTAGGCTTCTTTGAGTTGGATGATCTTTCAAAGCCCTCATCTGGAGAAAATGTCTTTCCTCTTGTAATATGTGCTGAAACAAGTGTGAAAACATCCTCAGAAGATGAAACTCCTGGTGATTCCTTGCTAGATGCATCCCCTCACATGCAAATAACTCAAGGTGTCTTAGAGAAAAGCAATGGTGCTGGTCCTTTCCTAATAAAAGTAGTTAGGCAGATTTTGTGGATTGATGGTGTTCGTTTTGAGTTGAGAGAGTTATATGGAATAGGAACTTCATCCGCTGCTGATTTTGATGACAGCGATTCTTGGAAGGAGTGTGTCATATGCACTGAACCAAAGGATACTGCTGTCTTACCTTGTCGACATATGGTAAGATTTCATCTTAAATTTGCTTATTTATAGAGTAGATCAGTAGATAACCAGTTTAAAGGAAGAAATTAAGATATTAGCACAAGTATTGGTTCGTGCTGGAAATAGCAGTTATGGTTCATACGGATACATCATAATTTGCATTCGCATGAATGGAAAACTGAGCTCATTGTTAGCATTTCTAAAGAGTACAATGGGTGTTTTGTGATTCTTATATTCAAATAATTTTTCTTTTCTTCCTCTCCTGTCTTCCCCTCTTAATTTGTTTTCAAGGTTGAGCTTGTGGCATTTCATGTGACAACACAGATTCTTTAAAATCATAGATCACAATATCAGCACTTACATTTTTACTGTGGGTGAAATGAATACCTAGTGTTTTTGTTTCTTCCTGACTAGTATTAACAATGTCATATCATGTTTGTGTATTTTATTTTACACTATGGCTCAGTTTGGATTAACATCTAACTTATGAGAGCTTTTCAATTGTGAAACCCTATTGTTAAGACTTCTACAAGGTAAGAATATCAAATTCTGCCAAGTTCATAGGTGCTTATAGAGAAGTTACATGAGAGAATTTTTGAAAAATTTAAGGTATATAAATTAATTTTAATTTACACAAGATTAACTCATTTACCACTTTAATTTATTTTATTTTTTTCTTCCATGGGTACTTGTTAAGAAATTTATCAAAATTAAATTTGTTTTCATTTTTTAATTTAATTAATATCATATTACATCTGTTGTATTTTTCCAGTGTATGTGCAGTGACTGTGCAAATGCTGTGCGACATCAATCCAATAAATGCCCTATATGCCGTCAGCCTATTGAGGAACTTATACAGATCAAGGTGAACAATGACAATCAATGAGATTTTTTTTCTTCTGCTACTAAGTTGCACATTCCCAATAAATTCCTTTTAAGAAAATTCACCATCTTTTTACATGTCTGTAGTAAGGTATTATATAGCAATTTCTTTTTTCTTTTATGTAAATTGTAGTCGATAATCTGTTTATAGTTTTTGTGTGATGTGTTCAAGGGAAAAATTAGATCATCAGTGATCGAATGTTTCCTCCCGTGTCATCTATATATTGTACAGGTGATCGTTTTTCCGTAGTTTTTGTCTTGATGGTGTTTAAGAGATCATTTGCGTAATGTTTTGCCAAGCAAGGGAGAAATGAAATAACGCCTGGTTTGATGCATGATGAATTATGTTTGAAGGTTATCACATATTTTATAATGTGTAATAGATGTTCTGATTAATGTGATATAACATAATGATTAATGTGATTTAAACTAATCCAGAGTTGACCCCCCACCCTTCCTGTTTCTCATCACCCTCCCAAACATAAATCACGATGTAGTGGTATGTTACATTATTAGCGGTTGAGATATTATGTGTTGCAGCAAGGTACTGTTTGGTTGGAAGCACTAAGGAGGTACAGATGAAAGAAAAAATTTCACACATAAGTGATTCTTTTCGTCTCATTCTCATTTGCAGGTCTTTTGTTTTGAGATCCACCCGGAGATCTAAATAAATTTTCCCTAAAATTTGAATTTAAGAATGTTTCTTGCCTAACCTTTTGGAGCACACTTCATGTCTTTTTGTGAATGAGTGGATAATGGATTAGTTTTTTTCGTAAAAAAAATTAAAACTTTGAACGACTCGTTGGAGGGGAAATTGACAGCAAGAGGATAAAAAGTAAATGAGTGAAAAATTCCTCTGTTAAATGTATTTTCTCAATTGTTAAACGTATTCTACCTATTTATATATGTTGTTACTCAAAATGCCTTTTTATACAAAATATTTAAACGTATTCCATTTTCGTTGTTACCTTAATTTTTCTTAAATAATTTTCTACCCTCTTCCTCTTTATCTTATCAAAATATTATAATTCTATGTTAATTTTTTATTTTAAAAAAATGAATTCATATATTTATAGGAGTTAAATAGTAAATAATATAGTTTTTTTTATCATAACAGGAAGCTTGGCATTGAAGTATAGTTATGAGAATTCCGGAAACTTGGTTCAGTCGTTTGAGTGTTAGTTAAAAATATTTAAAAATTTAGAACTCGGCAAACATAATTTATATATTTTATAATATTTATTTATATTAATTTTAATAATATTTATATATTAATTTGAACGGGCTAAGATTTTAGTTTAACTGAGTATATGGACCAATCTACAAATTAGATATTGTAGTTTTACAAATAATAAGTAAACAGAAACACGTGTGGGCCGATCTGCAGACCAGTCTGATTAAATATGAGTATAAAATTATTGTGAAACCGTCAAAATGTAGAAACAACTCTCCGTATAAAAATAAATAAATTTTTTCTCACTAGGAAACCTTGCAGACACACTATGATTAGTTGAAATACAGACTTAAATGAAGTGGGCCAGGCTTGGTGACACCAATCATTTTCAGCTTTTCAAGTTCCCAGCAATGGCTCTTTTGTCCGGGCTGCCTACTTCTCCCTGTTGGGCTTGTTCTCCGAATTTTTGTTGCCTTGGGCTTTAGCCATTGATTTAGTGAAAAAAAAAATTCATCATTATACATAATTTATTTATTCTAAACATAATCTAGCTTCATCCATGCAACAAAAGATGATGCTGAGGATGGGCTAGAAAGAAAGTTTGTAGTGAAATGTCTTTTCTTGTCAAAATCTCCACTCATTTAACAGTCGAGGAAGTTTGGGGCTCTTGCAAGAAACTTACGGTCATCAAATTGCTGACGCGTAATTCTCATCATTTTTTAGTACACGGCTTATCTAGCAATTTTCTACTCAAAGTTAAGTTGGTTTATAAGGCACTACAAGTCTGTCTCTAATTATTAAATTGTTGCAAAATATACATGATTTAACTATGGTTAATGATGAAATATGAATTGCCTCAATTATTCACATTTTCATTCATCATTAAACAAACTTCACACTCTTGATAGATGTGAAGAACGTGAGAAGCAGATCAAGTCAAATAAGAATCAGATCAGAAAATAAACCATGTTTTGTGCCAAAACACACATGATTTAAGAGCGTATTTGGTGGAAAATATACATATGCTTTCGGAATACGAAATACCAAGTACAAGCTATTAGTTCTTATTGGAGCCGAAGCCGGTACCCCATATGCTAACACATTATAAAAACTTGACGTGATTGTCTTTTGGTCTAACAAAAGAGAAAAAGTTCAAAACCAAGAATCAGGGTAAGGTACCAAACTTCATCTCAACTCTCCACCATTTTCACGCCAGTGACTTAATACATTTTGGTATCTTGTGCAATTTTTGGAAAATAAAGACGGTAACAAAGTCCAAAGCCTCAGAAAATGCATGAATATCCTGACTAAAGAAAAAGGGGGCATAGAGATAATTCACTAGTACTTAAATTGGCGACTGCCTTTAACATTTTGCTTACTTATAAATGTCTTTGGAATAATAGTAATAATTAAAGCATGTGATTGATCACTTCCAATTTCCCAAGTATATATAGAATAGAACAAAAGGATTGGGAATAGTACAAGAATCAAAACTTTTCCCTTGTGGTAAAAGCTTCTCTACACCTGCACTCCATTATTAATTTCCCATACCTTGCTAAAATCTAGTGCGATAAAGAACAGGCCATGTGTGGGGTGCAACTGCAACTGTACTCTTCTAGGTGAGGCTCAATAAATAGTCCCCTTCGATCCCCCTCCCCCCCCCCCTCTCTCAATGTGCAAAATCTTATTCTCACTCACCAATCACTGTCCAAATTAAGGCCATGTGGTTGCTTATGCCAAGTCTTCAACGTAAATAGCAATGGCCTTGCATGGCTTCCCAAGTCATTCCCCAATGGAACCTTAGAGACAAAATCTGTAAAATCATATCCCAAATATAGATGGACCTATTCATCTCAAATAAGAATTACCCACCACTCATTCCACTTAAATCCATGCTATCATAGCTGTGCCTGTCACGATCATATAAGTAGCATTGATTATTATTATTATTATTATTTGTAGATTTGGTGTTATTTTTTAGTCCGGGATCCACTAATTCCCATCACACAGAAGGGTATACATTTTTTATGTGCAAATTGGGCTTCTGAGCACAGGTCAAGTAGCCTGACAATAGACATACTTTGATCTAGCTTAGTTTTAATTATAGCCTAATAATATTACCGACTTACTGAACTATACCCAACTGATTTACATCATAATTATAGCCTATTGTCTCAAAGATTAAGTTTTTATGGCCTGTCAACCTTCCAAATACTCTTTCACGGGTAAAATGATATGTTAAAACTTAAAACAGATAAAGGGTAAAATCAAAGGGACATAACGAGAAGAAGGGTGTAGATCACAGTTTAGGCTTTTAAGAAGAGCAAACAATAGCAATAAATTGTTTGGAAAAAAAGAAGGGAATTGCAGAAATTGAAGAAAAACAAGAAATCTGGAACGTGGTGTATGAGTATATAGCCAAAGGCTTAGCCAGTTTACTGGGAAGGAATGAATTCTCTCGTGTTTAATTTTCGTATGATCATATTATATGAAATTTTTGTGTCTGTCTTTCTATTTATTGAAATGAAATAGCTGAGTCCACATTAAAAATTTGTGATTTAAGAAGAGAAAAATAGACACAAAATTTTCAGATGAATATGATCATGTGAAAAATATCCATTCCTAGTTTTCTGGCTGCTTTTTCTTCTTTTCACCTAATTGCTCTTAAAGTAGGGTATGCATTATTTAATAAAAAGAGTTCTATTATTGGTGTCAAACACGACCTATTTGGATACTTGCCTTTTTAAGGCTCATAAACATGCGCCCAGACTGGCGGATTCATTTCATACAAGTTTGGGACAAAAGACTTGGTGCATGTGTAGATTAAAATTTGTAAGCTTAATTTTGAGTTAAGTTTAAATTTATAAATTAAGTTTGTAAAAATATTTTAAATTTTATTTTTATAAAATTAAATTCATAGATAAAATTTTGATATATAAACATAATTTTAAATGATTAAATATGTCATAAAATTAAATTTACTCTTACAAATATGTTAAAACATTTAAATACTTTTTGGACGGTCAACTTAACATGCTTGAAGATCCCTTAACTTCTGCCACTAAATTCCCCATGCGGCAGGTTTTAAATTTTATGCTAAAAAGTAACTGCTCATCCGTCAGATGTAATTAATTTTTTTTCCAAGCGAAATATTAAGCACTATATTGATTACGAATACGGTCAAAATACTACTTAAAAATTAAGATAATCTTTTCTTAATGTGTTAATTAACTTTTTAATCTCTGAAACTTTTTAATTTTAAATTTTAGTTCTCCAATTGATTAAAGTTTTTTTTTAATTTTAGTTATTATCGTTAAAGTGTGTTATTAAATAATAATATGACAATTTTTTAAAATGTCCCGTATTACTTAAAAAATTAAAAAAAAAAATAACAAGTTAATGTTTAAACCTTAGTTAGATGTCATTTTTCTTATTTTGGTAGGTTTTAACCAATAGAAAATTTCATAAAACATAAAAAAAAAAAGTTGTGGCTATTAGTAAGTTGTTAGAAATGTTAAAGATTAATGACATTCTTTTCTAATTGTTAGTAATAAATAACCATTAAAATGTTATTTTTTTAGTGATTTTTATTAATATCTTCAAATAATGATACTCAATTGATAATATTAACAATGATAATAATATTTACATGAAGGGTGGGTCAATAATTTTACTTACACTAAATATTTATAGTTAGAAGTCTTTTGGATTTTACCTATAATAAATCATGTTTATAGGTAAATATGTTTATAGTTATAAATTGTTTTTAATATAAAAGAAAAATATAGAAAAATAGCTTTTAAAAAATAACTAAAATAACTATTTAAAAATTAGGTCTATATTTTAACCTCTTATTTTTCTCGTGCAAAACTAATTGACGTATGACAAGAAAATAAAAATTTTAATTTTAAAAAAATTATAAGTTAAAACAACCAAGCAACTTGTACTTTACTTTTGAAGTTCTTATTTTGAACTTTGATTTTAAAGTAGCTTTTAAGCAAAAATAAAAATAAAAATAAAAAAACTTGGCCAAACATTACATTGGTTTGAAAATTGGCATTTTCTATTGTAATATTTTTCTTTCCTTATATAGAAGCACAAGAATAAAATAACTATCTGCATGATCTATGTGTGCAATGACTAAAGATCATGCCACAATAAGATTTCTCACTATGCTTAAAAATACCTGGGATTTGAAAACTAATCTAGTATCTAAAAATTGAATCATAGACTTTGGTTTCATTTAAAGAACTTTATTGGTTTGAAAATTATGCACATACCAAGTTTTAAGCCAATTATAAGCTCAAAAGGGCTCAAGAAAATGAAGTTTAATGGTGAATTCAAGATAGATTATGTGGAACCTCAAGACAAATTCAATAATGAATAAAGGTGTAGGAGTTGACATCACTCAAAAATTAATTACAAGTCAAAATGTAAGTTATTAAGCTTCAAAATGAACTATTTTTTTTGTCAAAATGAACAAAAGAGACTTTGTCATACATCATTCCCTTATTGAAGGTAGTTTTTTCATCACCCTTTGAGGATTGGAAGGGGACAAAACCCTTCCCTTGTAAAAAAGGGTATAAATTAAGTCTTATGCATGATTTCATATTAACATTATCTTTTTGCCATTCTTTAATTATTGAAGCATTTATTATCCTTCCTTTTCTAATGAGACCTTCCATATTTAGCATATATAAAACAAGTATTTCTAGTTTATCAATAACTGGCAATAAAGTCACATAACAAAAATAGTAAGAATAAAACAAATAATAACACATTTAATTTTAGGGGTCTCATGCTTGACACCAACAAGGTTGCACTTAATGCAATTGACTCATTGCTTAACACACACAAATGGTGATTAGTGTTACTACACATGACGTTAATTATATAGTTCTAGAGGTCCATTAGTTTGCGAACACCATATTTAGGGCTTTTACACTTAACGTAAGCAAGACTACACTTAATGCCAATATATAATGGATCAACATCTGACTCTACTTAGTTTGTGTTTAACACAATTAGGTCATTACTAACACTCTTACACAAGGTATCAAACTCATGCATCTAAAATAGTCACGCTCAAGACTAGTAGAATTGTGGTTAATGTGAATCGTCAAACAATATATTGCAAAAAAAAAATGCATATTTGTGGTTTTATGGACTCGTGGCTTTTAAACCAATCAAAAACACATTATCATTTTCGAACATCATCCCTTAAGTATTTAAACATCAAATTGTTCAAATCATTTTTTTTTATTCATCAATCATGCAAACAATACAAAAATTAAGAGTAAACTTTATTTATGAATAATACCTACAAATGAAGAGACATACTATTCTTTTGATAAGATGATTGAGGGTCTATCCGTGGGAGACTTTAGTTTTCTTTTTCTCTTATTCTTTTTGTTTCATTTCTTTTTCTTTCATATATAGGGTTACGTTTGTGTTTTTGTGTTTTAGGTCAAATATCAAACCCTTATTATGCCTTAAAAGTTATCTTTGATACTTCTTTAAGGGTTAAAGCCTATTGCATACAAAATAACATCTAATTATTTAGTTATTCAATTAGCCTAATTCATTGGATGTTACATATACTTTAGTACATACCCAAGTTTTATCTCTATTAATGACACTAAAAATAAAAAACTATAGATTTATATTTAAGACCATCAATGGAAATGAATGCCTCTAATTTATCATCATGCTTTGATAGTTGACATTGTATCACAAGTTGACTTAATTTTACAAAACCCTAATATATTATCAATTTAAGTGTAGGTTTGCATACT
>JAMLFT010011216.1:0-11259 GCA_026544285.1 Pachyrhizus erosus
TTTTACTTTATGAAATGAGAACTTGTTATGAAAGTGTTGTATGGAAATAATTATCGTATGAGTAAATTGTAACTCCCCGGAGTCGTTACGCTATAAGTAAATACTTGTGTGCTATCTCTGATGTTAATTAGTTATAATAGTAATAATAATGGTATTAATAATAATAATGAATAAAAAAAAGGGGCGTTACATGTAGCATCCCAAAATTTTTATACAATAGTAATATATATATATATATATATATTCCTAGAATTAATTATTTTCCATTTATAGTTTAGTCTAGTTAAGGATAACGAAAAATAAAACGCGAAGAAAGAAGAAAGGTTTGGGACGGATTCAAGCACAGGGAAATAGGGACAAAGGATTTTTGGGACACAAGGATTGATATTTGACTGCTAGGCCCATTGATGTTATTTTTACGAATTAAAATTTATTTAACCCTTTTAAAAATGCTTGCCGCCATTGAAGCGACTTCATCATCTTCAACCTCAAGCCGATTTTTCTTAAACTAGTAACTATACACCCTGCACTTCCCATGCTCTACTAGCTACCACCACCCTAGCCTAGGGAATGCTTCAACACGAAGCAAAGAAGCCATGGACGTGTATAAAAGGGGAATCAAATTCGAATTCGAGAAGAAAAATCGAGAACTTTGTTTCCAAAATTTTCATCAGTTTTCCCCTCCCATTGCCTCATATCCATTCCATTAGCTTCGCAATCAATCAAAAAACAATTTTGTCCAAGAAATTCAAAGAATTACTCAAGGAATCGAATAATAGCAATGTCACCAGAGCGTCATCGTAGGCTTCGTCGGAGAACTTCTAAAAGGTAGGAGGAGTTGTCTTTTCTTCAAAATTTAATTGAAGAATCATTTTAAATTGTTTTTATTTGAATTCTGAAAAGTTTGACGCTATAAATCATGTTAATTCCCCAAAAAAGAATTTGAGCTTTGCAAATTCGAACGCTGATAAATTAAAGCATCGTTTAAGATAACTCGAGTATGGATGAGTGAATGATTCTGGATTAATTAATTGCCAAAAATATGAAAGGAAGAAAAGATTCAAATATTCAAAATCCTGGCTCCAAACCAGTGTTCAGAGAACAAGAGGGAAGAAGAAGAAGATGTGGAATTTACCATTTTACCCTTCAATTCAAAAAATTACTAAAATACCCTATTATGTTTTCTTTAAATTTCTTTACAAATTTTATTCATTTAAGCATTGAAAATGGGCCTAGAAAATAGACTTATCTTTGAGTATACGTATAAAGGAAATTTTCCTAAAAAAAAAGATTGATTAAAATTAATATATTTTTCTAAAATTCCAAAAATACCTCTAAGTAATAAAAATTGGAATTTAATATGGTTTTGGTCAATAAATTAGGAGAAAATTATCAGAACTTGTTTAGAAATAAACCTAGGATATTCTCATCACCTTTGAAACTTAGAAATCCCTAAAAATAAAATATTATTTTCAAAATGACCAAAATACCCCTAGGGTATAAAAATGATAATTTTTTTTTATCATTTTGGGACATTCTAACTTTGGTAAAATTAGTCTAAAATTCTGTAACACTACAAGGTATCTTGGAAAAAAAATTATAAATTGAATATACAGGAAAAAATCCTTAAAATGACAAACTTTTACAAAATGACCAAAATGCCCTTACCTTATAAAAATTAATTCTTATTCATGTTTGGATCTCCTAAACTTAGAAAAAAAAAATTGTTTGAATGTACTAGGAACCTATATAATGTATTTTTAAGTTGGATTGTGAGAAGAAATCTCTAGAAAATCACATTTTTATAAAAATGACGAAAATACCCCTATATTATAAAAATTTATTTTATCGCTAGTTGGACTTCTTGAACTCAGGAGAAGAAGATGAGAATACTAGGAGCCTATATAACATATTTTGAGTTGGAATGTAGAAAGAAATCCCCAAAAGAGGCATATTTTTTGTAAAATGACAATTTTGCCCCTGCCTTGTTAGGTGAACCTAATATATGTTGTTGATTAATGTGACCTTTAATTATGTCTTTAATTGTGTTGAAATGATGATATGAATGAAATTTTATACCTCCATAATTAATGAAAGGCAAATATTCCTTATGACTGTCCATTTGAGATAGTGACAACTCTAAGGTAAATGATGAACTGATAAATACTTATACAATAATGACACAGTCTAAAGGGACTGCGGTATAAAAGATGGATGTTATCCATGAATACCTAAATTTGTACCAAGCTAAGATAGATAGTGGATATGGTAGAAGAAATAAGGAAGGAAAAATGAACTGAAAACCCTAACGAATTAGAATTAAGAGTGGAGAATGCAATGATTGACCATAGAAGGTATCTGAGGAATGTACGTAGTCTCTAATTCTAATATCCTACTTTTAAACTTTAAATATAAATATTATTCACTAGACTTTCTAGCATAGATGAATTATTTAGATATAATCTTAATTTATTCAGCCAAATAAATATTTTTCTAAAAGAATTTAGAAATAAATATTGTAATAATTAGAAAAAATAAAACTTAAAATGATAAGTTAAAGAAAAATAATTAGACAAAACTATTGGTGATGAATAAAAAATAATCTCCAAAATATTTAAAAGAAGAAAATTAAATTTTAGTCTAAATAACAAATCAAGAATTTAAAGTAAGAAAATTTAATTTATAATCAATTAATATGATAAAACTAATAAAATAAAAATTTATTTTGATACAGAAAATCATAAAAATAAATAGAAGAAATTAAGAGGAGGATTTTAAGAAATTTTAGAAAATTTTAGAAGTAAAAATAATTAAGTTAAAAATACAAACAGAAAAATATAATAAAAGAAAAAGAAAAGGAATAAAGAAAAGAAAATGAAATTTGAAAAAAATGGGAGGAAGATTTGAACCCTATAGGTGAAGGAGAGGGAGAGAAGCAACGCCCAACTTTGCCAACTGAGCTACCCCACATGGGTAGCATACCTCACATTAATTAATACATATAGGATCAATGCCTAAACAACTCTAAAATTAAAAGCAGAGCAGAAAAAACGGGTTTGGCTGGGTTAGAACCCGCCCCCTTTTGAAGGTGCGTATTAGGAATTAGAGGACAGGAGAGTGACCACTGAGACTGCTAGCCTATTGTTGAAATATTAACGAAATAAAATGGTTTTATTGCTTCCTCGTGTTCATCATCTTCCTCAATGAATCGCCATTGAAGCTCCTCCTTTGAGCTTCAAGATTTTTCTACAAATCGCCACCAAGGCTAGCCTACGCCTCCCCCATGACTCAGCCAGACTACCCTAGCCTAGGTGAATAAAATAATCCCTCTATGGTAGTTGGAAATACTATAAATAGCCTTGAGTCAAAATCGGAATCCACCATGATGCAAGCTTCCTCCTCTTCAAAAAATCCACCACAAACCACCAAATTACTCCCAACCTATCCTAAATGCTTTTCCACATGCCCAACAACTTATTGGTGTAGAAGAATCAAAGGAACAACTATGGAATCATGATTTCACAGTGGTAACCCGAGCTTCCATTGAAGAAAATCAAAATTTTGAATTAAGGTAGGATGAGTCTTTCTTTCTTCTTAATTTTATCATTGAATCCTTCTATTTCATTTCAATTAGAATTTCTAAGAATTTAGAGTCTTAAAACACTTTAACTCTCCAGAATTGAAAAATTAATTCCTCGTTCTCCAGCTTTGAAAATTCAAACTCAATAGGTAGTGTTTGATGGTTATTTGCTCAATTGAAAGCTAAAATTAGTAAAGCACAATAAACCGAATGTTTCTGGATGTTTATAATGGCGAAAACACCATTAGAATTCAAGATAGGAAATTTGAATTTCTCTGGTTCTAGCCGTAATGCTAGAGGTTGAAGATGAAGTCAAAATTACCATTTTCCCCCTCTTTCCAAGAAAATTACCAAATTACCCCTATTTTGTTTTTATTTATTTCTAAGTCATTTTTATTTATTTTAACCTCAAAATATACCTAGAGATAGCCTTACCTTTGTACCTAAGGATGGAAGAAAATTTTCTCAGAAAATTTGATGAAAATTTAATTATTTTTGAACATTCCAAAAATACCCCTAATTAAGTCAAATAAGGATTTTTATTTTGTTTAAACAAAAATTTAAGAGGAAAATGATCAAATTATGCACTATAATATGTTTAACATATTTTCATCAATTTTGAAATTTTAAAAACCCATGAAATAATTTATTTTGTCCAAAATAACCAAAATACCCCTAGGGTTAGTAAGGATTTTTAGCATTTCTAGGACATTTTAACTTTAGGAAAAATAGTTTAAATTCTCTATACAACTATTAGAGTCTTTACCAAAATTTATAAGTTGAAAATATTAGAAAAATTTCCTAGAGGACAAAACTTCGATAAATGACCAAAATACCCTTATAATAGAAATTGAATTTTTCTACTATTTAAAACTTTCTTAAGCTCAAAAGGACTAAGTTTATAATATTAGGAAAAATGTGTGATGTTTCCTAAGGTGAGAAAAGGAAAGAAACTCAATTAAATTATATTTTTTGAAAAATAACTAAAATATCATTAACCCTAAATTGTGGGTTGATCATTTTATGTAACCAAAGAATGATCAAGAAACTTCTAAGAATTGTGTATCCAAAAGCTTTATTCAGCTAGAGATTAAAATTAAAAGTAAAGGACCATATAACTATCAAAAGGGCCATTTTACCCCTAGAACAAAATATGACCAAATTATCCTTAGATCATATTTCTAACCCCAAGGCTGACAAGGATTTAAGAAGAAAATTTAATAAGTGTTCCAACCAAAGCTTTGATTATGATACAATTTTTCAACAACCTAATAAAATTTCATAAATGACTAAAATGCCCCTATTTTGTTACACATAAATGACTAAAATGCCCTTATTCCACTTGTCCATTACCCCACTTTATAGCTGATGGACTAGAGACCCATTATATCAGCTAGATACATATACAGGCTACGTACGTTTTACTTTCTTTCCTGCAGCACCCTTTGCTCCTACAACCTCAAAACAAATAGACCTTCCAATAATACTAACCCAGGTATAACCTCCTTGATTCTCAGAATCATCTTCCCAGCTTCCTTCACACCCCAAAAGGAGACAACCCAATAACTCCGACCAAAATATTACCTCCACTTACACCAGAACTAGGACAACTAGACCTATTCCCAAGGTAGAAGCATTTGAAGAGAAAGATCCATCTGAGAACACCAGAGACGAATTTTAAATTTGTCCTTTATGATGTAAAAGAAAATAGTATAGCTTTATGTAAATTAATGAATGGAAGTACTTTCAGAAATTCTGTGTGTGATTAGTAAAATTTAGGTTGTTACACTGGTGAGACCTTAGGGGTAGATAATGTAACATCCCAAATTTTTGCAATATAATGATAATATATTTCTAGAGTTTATCTCTTATCTATCTTTGAATTAAAATTATTTAGTAATCTAATTCTTAAAAAGAAAATTGTTAAATAATGTATATTGTTAAGGAAAGAAAGAAAATAAAATTTTAGTTAATAAGTATTTGAAATTTAAAAATAACAATAAAAAGGGTGAAAAATATAAATTTATAGAAATTTAGTCTTAAGAGGAATCAGGAAAAGAATATAAAATAGAAGAAACTAGAATTAGAATCATAAAAGAATTTTCAGAAGTTAAAAATAAATTTAGAGAAATTAAATAAATAAGTAAATAGTTATTTTTAGACAAAATAAATTAATTCTTATCAAATAAATAAAATTTTTATGAAAAAGAAAATTTAATTTAGTAGAAGAAAATATAATTAAGATTATGGGATTTTTGAAAAATTTAAAAATATAAAATAGAATTTATAAAAATTTAAAAAACAAAAAATAGAAAATGAAATAAAGAAAAGAAGTGAAAAAGGGAAGAGAGGCGCTGCTAGAGTTCGAATCCACGACCCTAAAGGAGGGAGAGAGATGCGCAATGTTTTGCCAGCTAAGCTACTCACATGGGTAGCATTAAAATGTAAGAAGAAAAATCAAAGAGATAGGCACGTGAAAAAAATAAAAACGCAAAGTAAGGAAAGGCTTGGGGCAAATTCGAAGACAGGGTCTTAAGGGTCGAAGAGAGTATTGGGTAAGCAGGGTTTTCCATTTGACAGTTAGGCACATCGCTGTTAATTTTACAGATTAAATTCTATTTAACCTTTCCTAAAATGCGTTGGCCACCATTGAAGCAGTTAAGTCACCTTCAACCTCGAGGCACTTTTCTTCTCTGCCACTTCGAGCCTCCGCATACCCTAAAAAGACTACCCTACCACTGCCTAAGCCTAGGCATACTTTGTCGAGAAGAAAGGATGCCCACAGAGGTCTATATAAGACGAAACGAGGTTCGAAATTGGGAAAATATACAAAAACTCCAACCTTCAAATTCTCCCTCGTTTCCTCACCAATTTGCCTCAAATCTGTCCCAAAAGATTTGAAATTACCTCGCGAACCTTTCTGTTGAAGAAATTTGAAGAAATACACAAGGAATCACAATTTTATAGAGGTTACAGAGCTTCTTCATTAATGAGTTGCAGAAGCTTTAATTAAGGTAGGAGTAACTGTCGTTTCTCTAAATTCAATTCACAAAACTATTCTATATTATTTCAATTTTGTTTTTGCTTAGTTTCGTGGTCTAATTCATACTCTATCTCAGTAATCGAATTAGAATTTATTAGTATAGCTTTATTTGGGCATAAATTAATCAAATTAAGAGTTAGAAATGATAAAGTAGTAGTTGATGAAGGTTTTTGGATGGTTTAATCACCAAGAATACGCAGGGAATTGAAGTTCCCAAATTCAAATTCTCTGGTTCGAAAACTAGAGACAGAGGTTGAAGACGAAGCAAAAATTACCATTTTACCAATCCTTTGAGAAAATGACCAAAATACCCCTGTGTTGTTTTCCTTTATTTTTAAGTCATTTTTGATCATTTTAACCTCAAAATAAACCTAGTGATCACCCTACCCTTTTACTAGAGAATGAAATAAATTTTTCTCAAAAACTTTCATAAAAAACTTAAATTATTTTTGAAAATTCTAAAAATACCACTAAGAGAGAAAATTGAGATTTTAAGTCTGTTTTAATAAAAAAATATGAGGGGAAAATCTTAGCATCTATGTATAAAAATTCCTAGAGTCTTAAAATAACTTTTAAAATTTTAAAATCCTTAAAAATAAAATTATACTTTTAAAATGACCATTTTGCCCCTAGGGTATAAAAGTAAGTATTTTTTTTTATCATTTTAGGCAATTTTAATTTCTAGAAAATAGCCTACGTACCTTGTTGCATAAATTATAATCTATCTTAAAAATTTAGAGGTATGAATCTAAAGTAAAACTTTGAAAATGTAAATGTTCACAAAATGACCAAAATACCCCTAAGGTATACAATGAGGATTTTAACACTTCTAAGTCATTATAACTTCATGAACATGATTTTATTCATTCCTAGTAATAGTAAAAAAATTTCAAAAAGTTTTGGGTTAAGATGAAAGAAAAATAATGAAAAGGGGTAAATATTTTAAAATGACCAAAATGCCCATACTTTACACAATTTACCTTTAATTCTACTTTAACCTTTTTAACTCAGGAAGTTAGTGAGAAAAACATTGGAAACTTACATACAAAGTAGTTTTGGTAGATTTGTGAAAAAGAAAATTCCTAAAAAAGCATATTTTATAAAATGACTAAAATACCCCTACATTAGAAAACTTTAATTTTTACTATTAGAACCTTCTAAGCCTAAGAAAGACAAACTTATAATACTTGAATAAATATATAAGATATTATGAGTTGAAAATAAGGATAAGAGTACCTAAAGGTCATATTTCTAAAAATAACCATTTTACCCCTGCCCTATTATCTAATTGTAAAATGTATGATTAATTACTATGGATTATTGTTTATGCATTAAAATATATTATGTGATGATATAATTGTGATTGGAATAGTTCTACTATATGTGGAAGGTAGATATACCTGTTAACTGTCCATTAGTTACAATAATTCTTGAAAAACCCTAAGATAAATGATGAATTGAGATATGCTCAGACAATGGTGATACAATGTAGAATGATTGTGATGTACCAATGGATATTGTCCATTAAGAATCTTGATATGACATCAGTACCACTGTAAAAAGAAAATAGTAGAGATGACAGATGAGATAAGGAAGGTAGATTGAACTAAAAACCCTATCGAGTGAGAATTTAAGACAGAGGATACAATGGTTGACCACAGAGGTACCTAAGGAATGTACGCAGGCTCTAGTGAGACCTTGGGGGTAGATAAGGTACCAAGTTGTGAATCGCTCAGAGAAAAGAGGATGTCACAAAACCGGTTTGACATCCCCAACAAAGTAGAGCATTACCAAGATTCGGTTAAGAGTACCTTGGACCGAGTACCAGGTAGGGTATGTACTCTCGGTAGTCAACCAAAGTTGCAACTTGGATATTTAATGATACGTTCATGTAAGCCCTTTCGAAGTTAGTAGTGAAGGAGGCTACGAAGGGCCCTAAAATGATTAGAAATCCTAATTAGGCACAAAAGATGAAAGGAGAGACTACATTAGATAGATTGTCCCTATCATATGTGTGAGTCCCAGAATTGATAACTCACTCTTATATCCCCATCTCTTGCAAACTAAGCATGGTTGACGAATTTCAACCACTTTTTCATCGGACAGTGTTACCCGTAAACAATAGATGGACCTATGATAGGATTCAGGGTGACGATACCTTCATCGGGTACGTCCGCTTCGCCTTCAGACCCACTAGCATCGTAGTACCTTGGCAATTCCACCATGTAGACTTACTAATAGTTCTTTCTCAAACCCCACCTCCGAGATTTCTTAATGTGCCAACTAATCGGAGATGACCTCAAACTCCTCAGCCTCCTTAATCATCAATGGGATTAGTACAGGCTAGTAATATGCATCAAAGGGATGAGTCACACGATGAAGAAGATCCCTCTAAAGCTTCAGATTATACTAGAATAAGTTGTTAAAAAATTTAGTTAAAGAACTATTGTTTCTACTCTTTTGTATCACAATGTTTAAAAAATATACAACTTTTCTATCTTGTGTATATTATATAATGAGAACTTGGATCAAAAGAATTAAGATGAGTTAGTTTGATTGATAAATTGTAATTCCTTGGATTAGTCAAGATGTAAATTTTTATCTGTGCAATAACTCTAGAAATATTTTCTATTAAATAAAAGTAATAAAAATGGGTGTTACATATAAGGTGCCAAGTTGTGAATAGCTCAAAGTGAAGAGGGTGTCACACAATTGGCTTGGCGTCCTTGACAAAGCTGAGTGTTACCAAGATTTGGTGGAGAGTATCTTGAACCAAATATCAGGCTGCGTATGCACTCCCAATTGTCAACCAAGGATTATTAATGATACGCTTGCATAAGCCCTCTCGAATTTAGCTGCATTGGAGGCAGTGAAGGGCCCTAAAATGAGTAGTATTTCTAATTTGGCAAGTATGGTAAGTTGAGAGGTTACGATTAGATAAGCTACCCCTATTGTATGTATGTGTGCCTAAGGATTGATGACTCACTCCTACACCCTCCATCTTTTCAGACTAAAAATGGCAGATGAATTCCAACCACTATTTCATTTGACAATTCTACCCTTATAAGGAAGATGGACCTACGACAGAGTCTAGGGTGATGATACTTTTGTGGGATATGTTCGGTTCGCTTTCAGACTTGCCAATATTATAGTCCCTTAGTAGTTTCATCATGTAGACCTACTAGTAGTCTTATCCTAGACACCGCCACCTAGATTCACCAATGTTCCAGCCACACAAAGATGACCACAGACCCCTCAACTAACACAGTCCTCCATGGGGTTAGTATAGGCTAATGATCCAGACCAAATAAAAAACTCTACAAAAGAACACGATCATTCGGAAGAATCTGACTAAGTCAAATTAGTGTGGGAAAATTTTTAAGTAGATGTTTTGCTCTAAGAATCAAAGATATTATATTAATGTAATGATAAGTTGTATGACTTTACCTATCTTGTATAATTAAGAACTCAAAATAGATGTTATGTGAAGTATTATGTTATTGTTAAATTGTAATTTCCTAGACAACTTAAGTTTTAATTTTTATTAGCATTAAAACTCTTTAAATACAATTTCCTAGTTATAAAATAAATAAATAAATAAATAAAAAGGGGCTTTACAGTTTAAATATATATATAATAATATCATTGAGATAATAAAATGGAGATTTTCTCTTTGATTCTAGCAATTCATGGAGTTTAGAGCTCATAACTAAGTAGAAACAAAATATACATGATATAAAAGAGTTCTGTAATTTAAATTAGAAGAAAAGAAGACTCCTCCTACCTTGACTTAAAGCTTAGATTTTCCTTTAATGGAGGTTCGGGTTCTTCGCGTTTCTGGGTTTGTTTCTTTGAGTTCTTCCTCCTAAAATGTTTCTGGACACTATGAGAAGCTAATGGGATTAATTAGAAGGAATTTGGTGGCTTAGAGAGTGAATTCGAATGAGAATTTTTCTATGCGTTTTCTGCATTTTCGAGCTTTTGGTTATGGCTATTTATAGCCTCCCGCCACTGCCTACGGTGGTTATTTTATTCGTTCTAAGCCTAGGATAGGTTTGATGAGTCACGGAGGTCGTAGGCTGAGTTGGGGCGACGGTTAGCAAAGTTTTTCAAAACTCGTCAATGGCGGTTTGGAAGAAGGTTGAAGAAGATGACTCTAAAGAAAGGGATGAAATGATTTTAATTCGAGTAAATGTTAGCGATGGGCCTAGCGGTCTAATTGGCAAAACGACTCTCCTCTCTTCCTAAACGCATCAAGGGCACGGTTTCGAATCCCAGCTACCCCTTGTTCGTGTTTTTCATTTTATTTAAGTTATTCACGTGCTACCCCTTTTATTTTAAGTGTTCACGTGAGCTACTACTCACGTGGGTAGCTCGGTTGGTTAAACACTGCGTTCTGACCCTGATGTCCTGGGTTCGAATCCTGGCAGGCGCGTTTTCGTGTTTTCTTTCTTTTTTACCTTTTTCTCTTTTATTTTATTTTCTTATCTCTTTTTCTTTTTATTTTGTTTTTTCTATTTTTTATTTTTATAAATTTGTTTTGACTTCTAAAGTTCTGTAAAAATTCCTATACATTCTTTTCTCAATTATATTTATTTCTATAAATTTAAAAGTGACAAATAAAATATATTTATAT
>JAMLFT010011217.1:0-11259 GCA_026544285.1 Pachyrhizus erosus
GAACATTAAATTAAAGTTGTGAATTTTTTAAAATGCAAATACTACAATAATATATATAAAAAAAAATGAGAGGATTGAAATTTAAAATAAAAAATTAAAGAGATAAAATTAAAATTTAGTATATTTAATATTTTTTTATGATGTGACTGTTCATCTTTAGAATAGTTTGCGCCAAAGTGCTTCTCACTAATTTACCACCTTTGACTGTAAAAATTCAAGTCAACTATGATAAGGACGAGAAAGTCACCACTTAAAGATTTAAAAATTAGTAGAAAAATAACAACTGAACGTCCAAGTGATCCAACATATTATAACGATGAATATTAAAAGTTAAAGAGTTATAATATTTATATAATAGTTTTATAACATTTTTAATCACATCAATTTTCATCCTACAGTTTTTTATTGTACAAATAATTTGTTGAGAAACATTTTTCAAAGTTAAATAAACTATAGGGACAAGATAATCGCGACACAAGTGAACCATGGCGGAGGCAAGGGGGACCTGATCCCCCCATTTTTTAGGTGTATTTAACTAAACTATTATGAAAATTTTATAACCTTCTTAAAATTTATAAAAAATATTAAACATTAATGCATCAAAATTATTATATTATCTGACAATTAAAATGAAAAAAATGAGATAAATATAAGTATACAAAGTAACATAATATGATAAGAGAGATATTTAAAGAAATATTATAAGTGTTAATATTTAATAGAGTATCTTGATGTTAAAATGTCTATATATTACCATTTAAAACTAGTTTATTTTTAATTTATTTTTTCTCATATATTATTTTTTATTTTATATATAATAAATAATTTATTAATTTATTAAGACTAATAAAAATAATTAAATTAGTTAATTTTAATTAAAAATATCATAAATTTAATATTTTATTTCAAAAACTTGTAAAATTAAATAATAGTTATATTTAATGAATTATTTGTAATTTAAGGAATTTTTTCTTCATAAGTATGAATGAGTGTTTTATTAATAGACTTTATAATAAATTAAAAATATAAAAAATTTGTTATACTACAGTTAAAAATAACTTTATATTTCTTATAATTATGATAAAAAATACATCTATTTGGTTTTTTTATATAAAAGATGGAATGTAGTATTTTTTTTAAGTTGTACTTGATATAGTTATATATTTTTTATTTGTAAAAATATTAGTTATATGTGATCTATTAAACTTTTTATATATTATATGCATAAAAAATAAAAAAGAATTACTAAATTATTTTTTCTTGTCCTCCCTCTAGCCAAATTTGCCGTCCCTTGAGATGGTTAACAGAAATAATATTTTACTAATTAGAAGGTTAGTGTGTAATATACACCTTTAAAAAAAGAAGAGTTTAAGTTTTATTTTTAAAAACTTTTATTTTTAAAATTAAGAATTTTAATAATATAGTATATTATTTTGGTATAGACTATAGGTATCTTTTATTGAAGGTGATCTTGTTTGTGTCAAATAGAATCATATATTATATTTTGATTTTAGAAAAAGGATAAAAAATTTACTACAAATTTAGATGTCAACAAATTTTTAAAGTGTAAAATTTGTATATATAATCAAATATATTTAGATGTCTTTTCTAGAAAGGTATAACATATCACGAGTAAAAATCTACAAAAACTTTTAACAATAAAACAAGACAATATACTTGCATATTTTTCAAAATCACATTGATTAAAGATTATTCTTTTTTTGTATCTTCCCAATATTATTTTTTTATTAGTTGTTTTTTCAGTACGTCACCAACGCGATTATCTTTCTATAAAGATAAAATTCATTTTCTAATTTAATTTGTATAAGTTTTGGTATATGTTTTACTATAAAACTTTTTTTGGCCAACATTTCATTAAAACTAAAAGAAAACTTAAAAAAATTTTGTTAACCTAACTCTAGCCACCATCGAGCAACAAGACCAAAAGTTTTATCAAAGTAAAAATAGAAACTAATTTTTAAATTGACATATTTTTATATATTCTAAAAGGCCTTTAAGTGTATTTTCCATAACATCCTTTTAATATTCAAGAAAATCTACAAAAATTAGTAAAAATTGTTCAAGGTGATAAACTTAGTTTTCACTCACATTGACTATAGTCTAATGTTTTCCACTTTTCTAGAGCTTACCAAAAGTGATTAATGTTGTTCTTTTTACACCTTGAAGCTAACACACACCTTTTTAGCAAGGAAAACATCAAACTCTAATTCATTTTCTAGCATTCTTGGTACCTCCATCTTTAAAGGTGATCTCCTAGTGCCATAAGTGTAACACCTCTTTTTATTTATTTAATTTTAAGAAATTCTTCCCAAGTAATTTTATTTCAAGTAAGTTTTAAAACTAAACTCGCCAGGGTTTATAATTTGGAAGAAACATAAAACTTCATACATATCCATTTAACTTGAATTTATCTAAAACATGTTCAATTTAATATATAGATCAGGTTAGAGTATAAGTATAATTATTATATTCCTAGAATATTTCAACATATTAAACAAAAGATGAAATTTAAGATAGTCTTCCATATTTAATACATCTAGCCAGATTCTTCGAAAGAATCTTCTTCCTCAAAGGATTCTTTCCTTCTGTCTTGATCGCTTGTTGGAACTAAACCTATGGAAGATTGTGGACTAGGAAGAGTTTGAGTATGTTGATGTGTTGTAGGAACATCTGTGAATCTAGGGGGTGAGGTTTGAGATAGTATTACTGGAATATCTATATGGTGGAACTGCCATGGGACTATAACATTTGTAAGCCTAAAGGCAAATCTGACATAACCCATAAACGCATCGTCTCCATAGATCCTATCATGTGTCCATCTTCCTTCTAAAGGTATTATTGATAGGTGAAATAGTGGTTGGAATTCTTCTACCATCCTTATTTGAAATGTGGGGGTTGTAGGAGTAAGTCATCTATCCTTAAGCAAACACATACATATATAAATCATTTCTATCTATCATAGACTCTCATCTCACCGTGACATCCCTAATTAGGGATTCTACTCGATTTAGGACCCTTCATAGCCTCCAATACTACTAACTCCGGGAGGACTTACACAAGCGTGTCAATAATAATAACCCAAGCTTGCATTTTTGGATTGACGATCGGGAGTACATATCCTATCTTGTACTAGTCTAGGATACTTTCAACCAAATCTTGGTAATGTTTCGCTTTGTCAAGAACGCCAAGCCAGTTTTGTGATACCTTATTTACTTTAAGCGGTTCACAACTTGGCACCTTATCTACCCCCAAGGATACACTAGAGCCTGCGTACATTCCTCAAGTACCTTCTATAGTTAACCCTTGCAATCTTCAATCTTATTTCTCACTCGTTAGGGTTTTTGACCCATTTTACCTTCCATATTTCATCTGTCAACTTTTCCTTGGTACTGATGTTATGTTTCAAGATATCTTTGCATAACACCCTTCTTCCATTCTTACTTTGCAATCATTATATAAATATCATTATTTGAGAGTTTCTCAATTTATCTTCTATCCTAGGATTATTTCTGTAATTTACTGTCTCATAGAGACAATAATCGTTATGTATCCCTCTATTAGCAGTAGAGGTATTAAAATTTCACTTCTACTTTCAATTCAAAACATATACAATATAGGAAAATCAAAGTCACAATCAAAGATCACCTCAATCAAATGATATATCATATCAACAAGACAAGGATAAAATTGTCATTTATAATATTCCTTTCAAAATTTCTTTCTACATATATATATTGAAGATGTTTTATCAAAAAGATATGATTTTTTCAATTTGAAGTTAGTTTGGATAATTTTTCTATAAAAGGATATTTTAGTAATTTTCTCATAAAAGGGTATTTTAGTCATTTCATAAAAATTTATTTTTAAGAATTTCTTATCACATTTCTGATTTTATATTGTTATAAATATACCTAAAATTATTGAGAAATACTTTGCTATCTTTTCTTGAATTTAGAATGACCAAAATAGTAAAGATCATTAATTTATTAATATAGGGATATTTTGGTCATTTTTAGATAAAAAGTCATTTTCTAAGGATTTCTACCACATTTCTGACCCTAGGAATGTTATAAGCATATTAGGTTTATATGTAGAATGTTCTGACTACATTATCCCTATTTTATAATAACAAAACAGTTAAAAATTTTAAATTTTCAAACTAGGAGTATTTTGGTAATTTTCATAAAATTTTAATTTATTGATAAATTTATTCTTTTATCAAAACTGTTAGTACCATGTATTTTTAAAGTAAAATTTTATTTTTATCAGTTTTCTAAATTAAGACAATAAAAATAACAAAATTTCAAATTTTTAGCCTAGAGGTATTTTGGTAATTTTTCACTCCAAAGGCAAAATGGTCATTTGACCATTTTTTCTTCAACTTGTGAAATTAGAGGTTTCCTTTTGGCTCAATTTTGATTCAAATTCTTCAATTCTCCCTTCTCCTTTCGTGTTGAGTTTAATTATTAGTGCTCAATTTATATGTAATCAAAATTTATTATATTAAGGTTATTCGTTTAAATTTGAAGTGGTTGAACCCAGAATTAGGAACAAAAGAACGAGAGTTCTGTAAAATTTTGATTTTCAATATTTTTTATCATTTTGGGAAAATTTCTTACCTAAAACACTTCAATCACTATCGATAAAAGCTCATTTTGCCTAAAATTTGATCCAAAACAAAACAATTGACAAATAGTGTTGTTTGAGTTTTAGAATTTTGAAACTTTTTGTTTTGAATCATATTTAAAGAATTCATCAAGCTTAAAGTGTCATACTTCTAGAAAACCAAACTCACACCACATATAAAGTTTCTAACAATCAAATTTGAAGGATAAATAACTCCTCCTACCTTAATTTTGATTTTCCGGCGAAGCTTTCAAACTTTCTGGTGAAGCTCCGGCATCCAAGTGAATTCATGATTCCTTCACCTTTTCTTCAATCAAATGGAACCAGAAGGAAGCTTGAATCGAGGCAAAGTTATTCGTACAATGAATTGAAGGTTTTAGGGTCGAATTTGAGGCGAATGTTATCAAACTAGTGTGTCAATTTTCTTCTTCTACTTCGATTCGATTATACTTTTATAGAAGCTTTTGGCCCTTGCTTCATACCGAAGTAGCTTGTAGGTCATGGACGAACCAAGCTAAGGTGGTTGTAGGGTATGGGCAAAGCGTGGGTGGAGGATGACGACGTGTAGAGTGAGAAACTCGAGAGGAAGAAGCTAAGTGAGCAGCTTTCAAGGTGTAACAACCTAAATTTTTACTAATATAAATACACACACAATTATTCAAAGATACTTTCATTCATTAATTGATATAAGTTCACATAAAAGCTACACTACTTTTACATAATGAAAGATAAATTCAAAATTCATGTCTAGGGTTTTTTGACAGATCTTTCTCCTCAAATGATTCTGCCCTGAGAGCAGGCCTAACAGTTAGTTCTATTGTAAGAAGAGGAAGAGTTGCTTGGTCGCCTTCTCCTAGGATGTGAGGGAAACCCAAGAGGTGATTTTAAGACTTGTGGAGGTTCCACCTAAGTCAAAATTATCAGTAAATTTATCTGTCCTGAAGTTGTAGGGGCAAAAGGTTCTGTTGGAAAGAAAGTAAAAAAAACATAACTAGTATATGTGTCTAATTGATACAATGAGTCTTTGGTCCATCATCCACAAAGCGGAATAATGGACATGTAGAATAAATGACGAAATTCTTCAAACTTCTTTACTTGAAATGTTTGTTCTTGGAGTGAATCTTCAATTCTTTTAATAAACACATCATATTGGTGTACCTGTAATCGTAATCTCTCAACTTTACCGTATTGAGTCCTATTTATTAGTACTAGCGATTGGGATCTCTTGTTGCCTCTTATTACTAACTCCCGAGGACTTATGAAACGTAAGATTAACCCATAAGTTGCAATTTATTTGGATGACAATAAGGAGCACATATCTTAAGCTGGTACTAAACTTAGATACTCTCCACTGGATCTTGGAAATGTTATGATTTTTTGGGGTTACCAAGTCGGCTTTGTGACTCCTTAATCCAAGCAATTCACAAACTTGGTGCCTACACACCACCAAGGACTTTCACAACCTACATACATTTCTCAAGTACCTTTTGTAGTCAACCCATTGCATTTCTCCATTCTTTGGTCTCACTCATATCATTATTTCACCTTTACTTCCATCAATCCAATCTCATGGTACCAAATCCCTAGAATTTCCATGGTTAGAAAGTTCCCGCTTTTTTATTTTTGTTTGACCATTTACTGATTCACCATTACTAGTTCTTCCCTAATCTATTTACATTGCGGGGGATCTTCTATCTAAGAGAGACTTATTGATTACATTATCCATTAAAATAGGGTTTCAAATACTAAAATCTTATTCCCACTAAGATTTATTCATCATTTTGTTCCTTACTTAAGTTTTTATTAATATTTACAAATTAGGGGGCATTTTTTTCATTTATAATAATATATCAGACTATTTAAGAGATCTTGTATCATAAATAAAATTTTGGATTAGAATACAGAGTCAAGTGTCTTTCTAGTTCTAAGTACAGAAATCTGATATGAGATTAGGTTAGTTACATTCTTGTCTTAAGGGCAAAATAGTCATTTTTACAGACAATAATTCATTTATGGGCCTTTCTTCCCAAATATAATTTTCAAATGGGTAAAGTTCTTAAATGCATAGTCTTTAAGGGTTTCTCTGACCATTCTCAGGGTGATAGGGAAAGATTATTACATAAATCATAATTTTTAGACCTAACAGTATTTTGGTCATTTTTCATAAAATGTGTTGGTAGTGTTTCCTTTCCTTTTATTACCCTAAACACCCTATATAATATCCTAACATCAAAAACCTAGTTATTTAAACTTAAATAATCTTTGGATAACATAAAAATTCAAATTTCTACCATAAGGGCATTTTAGTCATTTATGAATTTGTGTTCTTGGAAATATTCTCCATCCTTCTTAAAATATTTATCTATACTCTAACCATAATAAGAGGAATCTACACTATCTTTCTTGAATTTATAATGCTCTAGATGTGCTAAAAATTTATTTTTAAACCATAGGGGTATTTTGGTCTTTCTGAAAAATTTACCTTTTCAAATTTTTATTTTTTTAGAGTTTCCCCTAAAATTTTAAGATTGCTTCTATTTCATGTCTTAAGGCACTTAGGTAGTTTTCTAACAATTAAAATGGCCTAAAATGATAAAAAATAATTAATTTTATCCCCTAAGGGTAAAATGGTCATTTTAAAAATATAATTTAATTTTCAAGGATTTTTAAAATTTCAAAATTGATTCTTAGACTTTGGACAGGCTTATAATAATTTCCTAATTTTTCCCCCATTTTTATCACCTGATTAGACTTAAATTTTCATTTTCTTTTAGTAGGGATATTTTTGGAATTTCTTAAAAAAAAATCTAATTTTTATTAATTTCTTTAAAAATAAGTACTTCAAACTGTTCCCTATACTTTAAACTATCTATTGGTAATTTTTCACAACTTCAAGAGACCAAAATAGCATAAAATTACATAAAACAGAATGAAGGGTATTTTGGTAATTTTTCAAGGAGGGGTATTTTGGTAATTTCTCCTTCATCTTCAACCTCTGGCCATTGCCTTCAAACCAGGGAATTCAATTTTGGAAATTTTGGATTCTTTCATGTTTTTGGCAATAAAACTGCCTAGAATTCATCAATAATCAATCACGAACATAACCCAATCTTCAATTGAAGAATTCATATACAAAATAAGTCAAATGAGTTTGAATTTTACAGAGTTAGAAAATGTGAAATTAACTTTCAATTCTGGAAAATTATGATGTTTCAAAGCTTCAAATTTTTAGGAAATCTAATTGGAACATGATAGAACGATTCTGTAATCAATTTAAGAAGAAAAGAAGATTCCTCCTATCTTAATTCAAAGTTTCGATTTTCTTCAATGGAGGCTTGGTTTGTTTCTGCGAATTTGTGCTCCTTTGCTTATTTCTTTGATTTCTTTGTACCAACGAGTTTCTAGGTGTTCTACAAAGAGTTTGGGACTAGTTTGGAGAAATTTGGAGGTGTGAGGAGGATTTTTCAAAAGAATTGAAGCTTGCTTCAATGGTGAATTTCAACTTTGGGTCGAGGCCTTTTTATAGTGTTTTCGGTCGTCATAGGGGGCTTATTTTATTCCTTTAGGCTAAGGTAGTAACTCTGCTGAGTCACTACGCCTAAGGGTGCCTGATGGTGCATATGGTAGAAAGCTTTGAAGCTTTGAGAAGACGAAGAAGACAAAGAATAAATAAAACTTTATTTTGTTAATAGTTCAGCGATAGGCCTAGCGGTCTCAATGGTTACTCTCTCTTCCCAATATTCCCACGAGCCTAAGGGGGGCGAGTTTCAAATCCTAGCCAACCTCTTTTTTATTTTCCGCTTTTGGTTGTCTATTATTTATTCACTCAGCCCTTATATATTAATTAAGACGTGGATATGTTACCCTGAGTAGGTAGCACAATTGGCAACTGAATGCGTCTTCTCTCTCTTCTCCCTCAGTGTAGTTGGTTCAAATACTCCTTGTAGCGACCTAAATTCTATACTAATATAAACATACATATAAGCTTATCTTTGTTATTAAGATTAAGGTTTACATAAGCATGTCGTTACTATTACAAAGAGGAAAATGTAAACTTTGTTTCCTGGATCTTTAGAGGGATCCTCTTCCTCGGAGGAGTCAGCTCTAGGAGCGGATCTGACCATTCTATGTCTATTACGGCTTGAGGAAAAGTTTCTTGGTCGTCTCCTCTTGGGATGTGATGGAAAGTCTGGAGGCGATTCGGAGACTAGTGGAGGTTCTACCTGAGTTAGTATAATAGAAAGGTCTATTTTTCCACATGAAGTAGGGACAAATAGAGCTACATGAAAGAAACTGAAACGAACATATCTAGTGTAGGTATCTAGTTGATATAATGAATCCCTCATCCATCGTCCACACAAGGGGGTTATAGACACATGAAACAACGGGTGGAATTCTTCAAACATCTTTTCCTAAAAGGGTTAGTGTAGGAGTGAATCTTCAATTCTTAAGTAATCATGAACTATTGGCGTACCTGAAATCGTTTATTCTCAATCTCACCGCATCGAGTCCTATTTAATAATTCTCTAACGTTTTGGGATCCCTCGCTGCCTCTTTACTACTAACACCTGAGGACTTATACGAATCATAATATTAAGTCCATGAGTTGCAATTAATCTAGGTAACGGTCAAGAGTACATATCTCAAGCTGGTACAAGGCTTAGATACTCTCTACTGACTTTGGTAATGCTCTGCTTTGTCGGGGTTACTAAGCTGACTTTATAACTCCTTAATATGGGCAGTTCACAAACTTGGTGCCTAAACACCTCCAAGGACTTCCACAGCCTACATATATTCCTCAGGTACCTTCATTTATCATTTCTTTAGTCTCACTCGCATTTTATTTACCTGCCTTTAGTTCTGTCAATCAAGTCTCCTAGGTACCAGGTCTCTAGAATCTTCTGATCTGAAGATTCCTGCTTGTTCATTTTTATTTGACGATTACCTTGGTATGTTTTTAGCTTGAAGGGGATCTCTTTCTTTATGGAGACTTATTGATCATTTCACTTCTTGAGCTGAGATTGTAATAATTTCCTTTTCTTTTATTAATTCATGGTGTCCTACTATTTTGCTTACCCAATAGGGTGTTTACTTAGCACCTAGTCTACAATCAATTCACTTACACAAATTTTATGTCAAAAATTCGTATTTACCTACCAATCTTAGGTTTATAATCCAATTATTTTTTAATTAAATACCTCTTAAGAAACCTTGTTCTTTAAGTTGAATTCTCAATTATCATAGCTATATAGTTTCTAAGATTCTTTCCTAAGCTTGTTGTTAGAGTTTTAGGAAGAAATTATTATTTAATGAAGAAATTTATATCTAAGGGTATTTTGGTCTTTTTCTCCCACAAAATTTCTTAGAACTTTCTTGTCTCCTTTTTTTTTGTGATAATTTTAATATTTCATTTGTGGCTATAACCATAGAAATTTCAATATAAATTTAATCTTTTACAATACTAAATATTTTATTTGTTTCTTTATAGGTGTATTTTAGTAAAACCTTCAAAAATTATTATTTCAACTTTGTTCTTTGGGATAAAACCTTTAAGATTCTAGGAAACAAAATACTTTACATCTCCTAGCACTTAGATTATTTTTCAGATCATAAAATAGATTTACAATGGATAAAATAAATAATTTTATTACCTAAGGGTATAATGGTCATTTTCATAATATAATTTTATTTATAAAGATATTTGAACATTAAAAGGTGGATTATATACCTTAGATAGTGTTGTGAAAGTTTTCTAAGGTTTATTTTCAATTCTTATAACTAGATTAGGCCTCAATATAATTTTTCTTCAAATATGGGCATTTTTGGAATTTATTAAAAATAATTTATTTCTAACTAATTTAAAAAAAAAAATTCTTGATCTGTTGTTCCCTTCTAACATTACCTTTTTTTAAATTCCTAGAATTTGCAAGGAACAGTAGAGGCTGAATCACTCAAAAACAGTTTAAGAATAATTTAAAAGAAAATTTTGAAAGGAAGGGCATTTTGGGTATTTCAATTCAAGCCTAGCTGATAAGTGTCATTATTTAATACAATTATGTTAGAAAATTTGTGTCTTTTGTGCTTTACTATTGTGGAAATTAGCAATTACTTTCTAATTTGAGATTACTTTTATTCAAATACATGTTTTGAGTCTGGAAACAAATAGAGATATTTAATCCCAATTTTATATGAATTTTAGTTAGCTGAGGAGCAAGAAGATAGTTAAAAAGAATCTTGCTCAAGAGAAAATATCTCGCTTGAGCGAGAATGATCCAAAGAATCTCAAACAGAATTCGCCCAAGCGGAAGTGTTCTCGCCCAAGTTAAAAGCAATCTCGCTCAAGTGTTAGGTCAGTACGAAGAATGTTTAAAAAAGATAGAGGGAAACGAAAGGGGGAATCTTGGAGAGAAGAAAACCTATCTTGTAGTAGAGACGGCTACCATGAGCGGCTAATTTCTTCCTTGGGGATTGAATGTAATCTATTCGAACTCAATTGTATTTTGGTGATGCTTATACATTAATCCTCTTTCTTTATTTGTTCTTGGTATTTTCGTTTTACTCTTATTGTTGGCTTCTATCTAATCAATAGATTCCTTATTTTTATTCTTATAT
>JAMLFT010011218.1:0-11258 GCA_026544285.1 Pachyrhizus erosus
CTTTCAGACCCACAAACATAGTGGTGCCATGGCAGTTTCATCACGTGGATCTACCAATAGTTCTTTCTCAGACTCCGCCGCCTAGGCTCCTAAATGTACCTGCCTACCGGCGAAGGCCATCGGCTCTTCAACCACCACCATCCTCAAAGGGGTCATTTCATGCTGGTAGTGGGAGTCACAGGGAGGAGCCAACAGATGAAGAGGATCCATCAGAAGCGTCCGATTAGATGAAAGCAAGTTAGAGAAAACATGATGTATTAAGAAATCTGTATTACCTCTTTGAATCATGTATGACTTTTACTTTTTGAAATCAGAACTTGTTATGAAAATGTTGTATGAAAATAGTTATCGTATGAATAAATTGTAACTCCCTGGAGTCGTTACGCTATAAGTAAATACTCGCGCGCTATTTTTGATGTTAATTAATTATAAATAAGAATAGTAATGATGAATAAATTGGGCGTTACACATGACACCATCTTTACTTCGAGCGATTCATAACTTGACACCTTATCTGCTCCTAATGACTCACCAGATCCTACGTACATTCTTAAAGTACTTTTTATGATCAATCCATGCAATCTCCATTCTTAGTTCTCACTTGTTAGGTTTTTGATTCATCCTTCTCTCCTCTTTTCCATTCATTAATTCCTTTGTCGTACTAGTTTTGAGCTCAGAGGCACCTCTTTGTGATAACTTTCTTTCACATCAATTAAATTATCATTACTCAAGTTTCATTCAACCTCTGTCTGAGAAAATTCTCAAACTGTCACATTTTCATATCTCATCTTCTATCCTATGGTTATTTACCCAATTACTTTATACTTTAAGACAATTTCATAATACATAAGGACTTCTCTACTATTAGTAGAGATAATAAATACACACAAGCATCATCATACAACGTATAACTAATAATATCACTGATTAAATAAAAATTTCAGAAAATATAACAATGTTTATAATCAGAATAACAAGAAAAGGGTAAAATCGTCTTTTCTTAAAAATTTCTATCTTTAATTCTTTCTATTTTCTCTCTTAAATTTTCTTTTTCCTATTTCTCTCTCTCTTTTGTTTATATATATGTATATATTATTTTATTTTATTTTATTTTATTATTTATTTTATTTTTTATTTTTTATTTTACTATTTTCACCCCTTGTTTTACTATTCTCACCCCCATGTGCTACTATTTGCACCTCTTGTGTTACTATTCTCACTCCCCTTTGTGCTACTTTTTGCACCCCTATCTTACTATTCTCACTCCCCTCTATGTTACTATTTGCACCTCCTGTCTTACTGTTTTCACCCCCTCACCGTCTTCTTCCTTCTTCTTTTTCTCCTTTGAATTTTCACTAATCTTTATTATTTTGGGCTTATTTTTTATTTCTTACCTTCTAGAAAGCATTTCCAATTTGAAACGAAATCTAACTACCAATTAAGTAAAGAATTCATATTTTTGTAATGACAGAAAATCAATGGCTGCTAGAAGGGATTTTAAATTTCAAATTTGCTTAATTCTTGGTTGTTTTGAACTATTTAAGGTGCTAAAATATGATTAACATAATCATAAATGAATTTGCAAAATAAATTGAAGAATAAACGACTCCTCCTACCTTAATTTTGATTTTTCAGCGAGTTGGGATTAGTTTTCAGCAAAGCTCCGACGATCAAGCTAAAACGTGATTCTTCCTTCCATTTTTTGAATTATTGGTACCCGAAGGAAGCTTAAAACATGATGAAACTTTATGGGCAGAGAATTTGGCAAACGGAGCTTGAATTACGAGTGATTTTCAAGTTTATCTTCTTCGTTTTTCCTCCTCTTGCGTCCATGGTTGCCTGCTATTTATAGGGGCATCTTAGCTTGATTTATGAGGTGTGGGCGAGTCGTAGTAAGCAATGTAGTAGGGGTGTAGGATAACGGTTGGCAGGATGAGGGAGGCTCGAGGGTGAAGAGTTTTGTAAGCTGCTTCAATGGCGATTTAGGATTTTTAAAAAGGAATATACACAATTAATTTGCTTATTTTGCTAGTGATGGACCTAACAGTCTAACTGGTAACTCTTTTCTCCTCTCTTCTGCGCCTTACAAAGCGACATGGGTTCAAATTCGTCCCACCCCTTTTTCATTCTCTGTTTTTATTTTCTCATTTTATTTTCTTTCTTTGACTTATTATGGGCACCTTATTTTAACCAAGGACCTAGGCAAAGCTACTCAGGAGCTCAAGGCATCGTGACCTCTGCGCAAGGCGGTACGGAGAAAACGAAGGCAACAGGGTATGGGCATTCCACATTGTGGCGCGTCATTTACTGTTAGCGTTGGCAATCATCTTAACTATATTTATTATTAATTGAGTTCAGTTAGTATCGAACACACTCTGCCTCAGTGGTTAAGACGCTTAGTCTAGAGATGTCAGGTCCCTCCCTTGATTTTCTATAAGGCATTTTCATTTTTCATTTTATTTCCTTGTTATTATTTGTGCAACACTTATTACCTTTTTAAGAGGTTTGGTTACTGTGAATTGGGCTCCCAACCCAAATGGCTTACGTGCATATTCTCCGCCCCTTGGACTTGGGTTCGACACCCTGAATTGCTTTATCCCAGCCCCCTTTTTCCTTTCTCTTCTTCTTTCTCTTTTTATTTTAAGCTTTTCTTCTATATTTCCATTAATATCTATTTTTTGTTTTTAATCTTTTTAAATTTTATTTTATCTTTTTAAATTCTACAAAAAATCCTATACTTCCATTTATTTTTTCTTATACTGAAATTAAACTCTGTTTTTATATAAACTAACTATTTTGATATAAATTATTTTATTAGTAAATTATTTAATTTTACTTAATTCTTAAAATTTATTTTAAATTTCAAAAAATTTATATTGATTCTTTTTCTACTTCTTCTTCACTTTTATTCTTCATTTTATTGATAGAATTAAACATCTTTATATTTCTTTTTAACTTTCAAATTTTTATAATCAAAGTGTTATTTTTCCTTTTCTTTTCACAATTTTATTTACAAATATATTTCTAAATATTTCATACATATCATGATGAAATATAAACTTGGTAGAATAATATTATATAAAATTTGGGATGTTACATTACTTTTATGTAATAAAGGATATTTTAATGTCTTTGTAGCTTTTTTGTGATTGCTTATAAAATTGGTTATGAGGCTGCTTATGAAAAAAAAAAGAACAAGTTGTAGCTAAATGTTAATGGTGGTTTCGTTTTAGCTTAGTTGTGATTACTTTTACTTTAGTTTGTCTATTTAAGTTTTCATTTTATCACGTAATCAATGTTGTTATACTAAAATATTTAAGATAAAAATGGATTAAATGAGTTGTAAGAATTCTTGTTCTAAATGAAATAGTTTTTGTTAAGTAAGGAAATGCAAATGATTGACTACTTGAAGGTGATTCTCCATAAATATAGAAATGAGTTGGGATCAAAGTTAGAAATATTAAAGAAAAATTTTAAAAAAAATATTAAAAGTTGAAATTTTCTAAGTTGTTATTATAAAATATTTTGATGTTTGTATAACTTTTTATAATGTTGTAAATATGGTTTAAAAGTTATTTATGTTCAGAAAAAAAAAAAAGCAAGTTGTGATTACAGGCTTATGGGACTTTCTTTTTAACTTATTATTCATGCTCTCATTATAACACTTCATCAATGTCACTGTACCCAAGGTTTTTGGTTTATAATTTGTAACTTTTATACTTCCACTTCGTCTGATAATTTTATAGCTTTGTTTGTTTAGTCTGTTGCCCCGTTTGCTAAGATTGTTGCTTAATCTGGTCGTTTAAATCATTGTTTGTAAGCTTTACATTTCAAAGTTTTTCTTCAAATATTCCTACCAAGGTTCTAACTAGGATGACACTTCAATATTTCCTGGTTTAGGATTGATACCAATTTTGTAACTTAGTCTGAAAAACCGTACCTTTCTCTACAAATTCAACAACCACCTAAAACCATTCCTCAATTTGAACCAACACCATAAGCTTTATCTCTCATCCTCATCTATTTGAAAAAACTTCTAAAGGACACAAGAAATATAAGAGATAAGAGAGATCAACATTCAAGTGGTCGCGAAAGAGGATTGTGCCCAGCCTATAAGCATTTTTGACAATTCCTTTGATGTTTCAGGGATTTATGGAAAAAATATACATCATTGTCGAGTTTGACAAGCTTCCTTTAATGTTTCATGATGTACTGCAGCCTTAACATACATCTTCTATTTTGTTAATGAAACGACAATTACTTTACCTTATTTTAGAAGTCTCTGTAACATCAAATTGAATTACTAAATCAGATGGTTCAAACCAAACTAAATAGTTTAGATCATATTGGTTTAGTTATTGGTTCTTTTCTCTTCAAAATAATATGTTATTATCCCCTTATAAATTATATATATATATATATATTTAAAGAAAATAGTGTTTGAATTACGGTTGCATCCAACTGAATTCATGTTAAATTCAATCTACCATATACATAACTTTTCATTTTTGCATTGAAACGTGTAAGTTTCCTGTTGAAGAAGAGTAGAACGTTTATCCAAACACACTGAAAAGCAATGTGACCAGTGGATAACACGGGCATTCAACTAGTTTTAAAACAAAAACAAAAATAAGGAGACAGAAGTGTATACTTTACTATCTCTGGTTTCATTTATTTTAGTATTCTACATAGGATGATACAGTTTTAATATTACACAAGAAGAGAAACTTTCTTGAAAAATAAAGAAGAGTTTCTCCTTATTATTCTAACACACTTCACTCAGTAACTGAAGATTAAAGGCACAACACATACATGAGATGAACAAGTTACCCACATTAAGTTACTAATCCACATTCTATGACACTCTAGCTAGCTTTAGTTAGCTCAAATTGAATGTTCATGGTCTTACCCTCTTCTGAAAGAACTAATATTTCTGGATAAAGTTCTCATTCTCAACCTCTTCCTACCATTCTGAATATAATCTGAAAAAGGGTCTGTTTCGTTTTCCTTCTCGTTGTTGTAGGTACCATTAGCTGCAGGTGCAGGGTAGCTTTGCTCCTCATTGCAACCAATGCTTGAATTGCTCTTGATTTTATACTTAGTACGTTGAATGTAATTGGAGAAAGTCTCATCATCACATAGTGATTTCTCTTGGTCAACTTGTTGGTCTGTCGGGTATGCCCAAAGACTCACCAGCTCTGGCTTTGTTGAGAGTTTCCTTTGCATTGAAACAAAATAGTATGGTTGTGGTTCTATTGAAGCGACATTTGGTCTCTGGCCACTATGTGCCTTTGAAATTGCTGAGCTTTTGTTCCCCATTGATATATAGAGGTTGTTGAGTGCACAAACTTTGGTGATTGTTTCGGTGTCAAAAAGTTTTAAGCTGAGAAGATTATTGGTAAACACAATTTGCAAAACATGCATGTGCTTGGTTTTATAGTGTGTAGCCAGGGGTGAAAAGGAAATATAGAGGTTTGTAGAAGCCATATTGTTATTTAAGATAAGATTCTGAAGCGAGACTAATATGATAGCAGCATTTTTTCTTAATTATCCAATGAATATGATGTGGGCGGTTTATCTATGACCTTCCCAGACTTCCAAAAAGGAAAGAAGAGAAGGAAGGAGCAGATGAAAAGCTTTGGGTATTCTCTCATGTTTTCACAGCATATATTCCATTGGCAGTACTCAAAGTTCCACTTTACACTTCTATTTGTTATTTATGGTCATCTTCAATCCACCCTTCTACGATTCTTTCTTCTTTTTCAGTCAAAAGTTCAACCGTTCAGGTAGCTACATTGCTTTAAGGAATCATCTTCAATTGGATTTTTTACATCAATATTACTGATTAATAATTTCTTCCAAAATTAGCATTTTCTCTGTATAAAAATTTCAATAACTATATTCGTAGAAGCGTTTTCAAAAGTTGTCCCACATTATTTTTAGAGTTTTTTTTTTTTTTTTACGATTTCTTTTAAACTTTTATTATCACTTATTAGTATTTTGATATGTGTATGGTTGGACCCGTCTTAAAATTTTATGATTAGACAAAACATTAAGTTAGAACTTTTTATAATTAAATATTTGATATATATATTGGTGTCAAATTGATTTTAAGCTGAGAAGAGTATGGGTTAAGCACAATTTGCAAGACATGAAGATGCTTGGTTTTATAGTGTTAATAGGAAAATTAGAGGTTTGCATAATCCATATTGTTCATTAAGATAAGATTCTTGACCGAGACCAATGTTAGAGCATTTATTTCTTAATTATCCATTGAATATGATTGGTGGGTGTAAGTGGACGGTTTCCCTGACCAAGCATTCCCCCTTTACCAAATTAAGCATTCTGGGATGTTTGTTTGGCAGAATAAATTATTCTTCTCAGAATGATACTCTTGAAAGTATTATCAATGAGAATGTTATTGTCATAAAAGATGATTCATAACTACTTATCATATTGTTTTTACATTTTTAAACTAACTTCAATTTAAAAAATAAAATAGAATAAAAGAAAAGTGAGAAATTATTTTTAAAAATAGCTTCTATTTTCATGGTAATACAAAATTTTCATCCTTTAATATGAGAATAAAAAAGAAAAAAATCATATATAAAATAAACTTAAAAAATATATAATTTTTATAACTTATACGAAATATGAAAATGTTACGTTCTTAACTTCATATTTTTAGAAATAACTTTATATGTATTGAAAGAAACTTATTCTTAAAATTTTACATTCTCCAGTCTTGGTGTCCCTCACATGTTGCAAGGTTCTATTTCAGAGATAAATAAATGTTTAGAAAATAGATTAAAATTTAAGAAATAATGACTTCATTTTTCAAAATTTTAAAATGATGAAAATTATGGCAAATTTTAAAAAATATATAAAAATTAGAAAAACACTAAGAACTAAAAAAAATCATAAGTAGTAAAAGAAGTGAGGAGGATTTACAGTTGAGGTGAGATTGGGCGGCAGCATAAAGTAAAGAATGTGAGTTTATGTATGACCCACAAAGAACACAACGAGGAACGAACATCATCAAAAGCTTTCGGTATTATGTTATGTTTTCGCACCGTCTATTCTATTGGATATTTATGGTCTTCTTCCACCGTTCTACGAGTTTTTCTTCTTTTTGGAGTAAAAAGTTCAGCTGTTCGGCTAACTACACTGCTTTAGAAAACCATCTTCTATTGGATTTTTCACATCATTATTACTGTTTTTCTTTTGTACATTCAATGTTACTTATTAACAATTTATTCCAAAATTAGCATATCCTTTCAATTTAAAATCTTTGAGAGATTAATTTTGATGCTGGCTTCTGTCCTAGGATTTTCAATAGGAGTTATTTAACTAGGTTGTGTATTATTAAAAATTGTTATTCTGGTGTGTTACATTTTTTTTTTTGTTTAAAATTGAAGAAAATTATTTTTATATATAATTATTTCTTATGAATTGTTTAATATTTATATTAAATATATGACAAAGAATATGAAATATTAAAAAAAGAAAAGATATTTGTAAGTTAAATAATTTATTAATAGAAATTTTGATTAAAAAAAATTTATTAGGCTACTTAAAATTAAGGTGAAATAAAGTCAATAGCTTATATCAGAAACATTGAAGATGATCTTCAAAGTATCTATAATGCATAGCTGAGTAAATAAGTTACTTATTTTAATTTTTTGAAATTGATCATGTCATATTGATTTTAACACTTTACAAAAAACATACTTTTTAATGTTATGATTGTTAAAAAGAGTATTTAATTAAATTTTATGATTGAAATCGATTTTTTATTGTCATAAATTAATTATGTAATGTTGTTTATTTAAATAACTTATTCAACACATTATCAAGTCATTTATTTCAATTAAAAAAAATAAACAATATTGCTTAACTTTAAATATCTTATGAAAGTTCTAACACTAGAAATGTTCTTATATTAACATTTTGGTGAGATTTGAAATTAATCTATCAAAGATTTTAATTGTTACATCGGCTTCTTCTAATAATTTCTTTTATATAAAATAATTAAATTTATCATTTTTAAAATTTATCATATCATAAAGATTTTAACATTTTACTAAAAATTATTTTTTAGCACTTTGATTGTTAAAGAGAATGTTTAACTAAATTTTCTGATTGAAATCGATTTTTTAAAATCATAAATTAATTAATGTTGTTTATTTAAATAACTTACTTAACGCATTATCAAGTTATCTACTTCAATAAAAAAAATAAACAATGTTGCTTAACTTTAAATAATTTATGAAAACTTCAACACTAGAAATGTTCTTATATTATCATTTTGATGAGATTTGAATTTAATCTATCAAAGATTTTAATTATTACGTCATCTTTTTCTAATAATTTCTTTTATATAAATCATTAAATTTTATTTTTTACTAAAATGAATTTAAGATATAAAGTGAATTTACATAATGTTTTTAGTAATTTTTCTTAACCCATTATATCTGTGAAATTATAACTTTTTAAGAACTTCAAATTAATCTTTATATACATATATACAAGTATCAATTATTTTATAAATATTTATAATTAAGGTTTGAAGTTGTGGTTGTAATTTTGTTATGATGTTTTACATTGTGAGAAATTATGAGTTAACACAGTTGGTGTATCCATAATTGTAATCGTGGTAAGCCAAAAAACCTTGACGTTGTGGCAAATAATGTAGTCGCAGTCCATTTTCTAAAATCATGTTTATTATTATGCGATTTTTTAAACGATTCAAAAGCACAATAGAAAAACTTACAAGAGTTACCAGGTAGATGGTTAGGGTATATCTACTTAGATTTGATTTTTATTTTCGTCATTATAAAATAAAAAATAAATTATACAAAAGATAACTTAAATTTTTTTAATATTTAAAATTATAAATATCATTTCACATGTTATAATGATTTGTTTTTTTTTATATCTTATTTATTTTTTTTAAGATTAACAAAGTTATATTCTGGACCGTGTATGTGAGATTAAAAACATATTGAAATCTTTTAAATAATTACAAAAAAGCAAACATAAATAAATAAATAAATATATATATATATAATAAAATAAAAAGGATAATATTTATTAGTATATCTTAAAATTCAAGTTGCTAATATCTTATATAAAATTTATAAACTTGTCTTATTAGCAAAACTTAATAAATAATTTTTAATTATTATATCAATTATGATCAATTTAATATAAATGAAAGACTAATAATGTCATATCAATGCAAATATCATAATTTATAGTCTTTAAAATAGTATTAATAAATTAAAAAAGGAAAAATATTAAAAAAAGTGATACACAAATATTGCTAAACATAAAAAAATGTAATTATAAAAACTATTTGTCAAAAATTGAATATTTTTCTAAAATATTATAAAACTAAAAAATAGAAATAAAGATTATAAAACTGAAAAATAAAAATAAAAATAAAGATTACAATAAAAATTATAAAAATAGAATATTTGTCTAAAATAACAATATCTAATATCTTTATATTATTTTATTAAAAACCTAAAATGTAACACTTAAAATGTCATTATTTCTAAATAAAAATAAATACTTGATATTAATATTAAGACTTACCTCACTATATTCACATGTGAGAGAATGATCTATTTAACAAGATGATCCATGTTCAATTATTTACATGTGCAAAAATCTATTGGGTTAGTGATAGTGACGCAACACAAGCAGAACTTTTTGGTTCTTATAAAATAAGGTGTGTGTTTTTTATTTTGGTTCTTTAATATTTTTTATTTTAGTTCTTTAAAAACTTAATTTTGTTTTCTTTAGTCCCTATTGTCAAATAACAATGTTAATTGATTTAACAACATTAGCAGTTTATTGACTTGTGACATTATCAAAAATTTAATAAAACAATCATGTGTATTTTTTTTTATAAACCTGTATTTTTAAGTTTTTTATTAACTAGTTTGATATCATCCACTATTTGAATATATGATCATTTAAAATATAATTTATAAAAAAATTACATGTGGTAACCTGTCAAATTAAAACAAACAATTTTAAATCTTTAAAATATTAAAAAAATAAAGGACTAAAAAAGCCTTAAATAACCTTTTGATCTTATAAAATAAGATATTTTTTATTTTAATCCTCTATTTTTTTTAGTTTTGAAAATATTTAATTTTTTTTGTTTTAGTTTTTTTTTTATCAAATAATAACATTAATTGATGATATAACAATGATGTTGACAATCTATTAACTTGTCACATTATCAAGGATTTGATAATAATCATATATAATTTTATTGATAACTTATGTTTTTAAATATCTAATAAACTAATCTAATATATAACTAAAATAAAACTCTATGGTAACTAAAATCATATTTATTTATTTATTTGCTTTTTGAATATATAACTAAAATTTGTGTATAAAATAAAGTATATATAAAAAAATATCACAAGATCATTAAAAAGCCTTGTATATAAAATCAATTTTTTAAAAATCCAACAAATGCTTAAATTGTTCTAGACATTAGATTAATGAATTACTACTTAAATCACTACGTCATTAGTTGAATTACATTGATATAATTGTCTTAGTTATAAAAATTATATATATATATTATTTTTCTCATTTATTTATCAACCAGCCAAGTAAAATATGATTTTCAAGGTTTTAAAATGTAAAATATGCTATCATAGATGCATCTCTTAAAATTTTAAATTTAGTGATAGGTAGGATTTTCAAAGTTTTTCTTCAAATATTTCTACCAAGGTTCTAGCTAGGATGACACTTCAACATTTCCAGATAAAGGATCGATACCAATTCGACAACTTAGTATGAAAAATCATACATTTCTCTATAGACAGCAAATTCAATAAGCACCTCAAACCATTCCTCCATTTGAACCAACACTACAAGCTCTATCTCATCCTTCCCCTATTTGAAAAACTTCCAACGAGATATAAGATTCCCAATAGATTTGCCAAAGTTATGTTGATATAAATTTCAATTAGTAGTTATGTCAATTAATACTAATTGTTTCACATTAAGCGACTGATTCAAAAAGGAATTATTTTCATTAATCAAGTTCTGTGCCAACAAACAGTCTAACTGAATTCATGTTAAACTCAATCTACCATTCACATAAGTTTTCCGTGTTTCATTGAAACGTGTAAATTTCCTGTTGAAGGTGAGTAGAACGTTTATCCAAACACACTGAAAAGCAATGTGACCAGTGGATAACACGGGCATTCAACTAGTTTTAAAAC
>JAMLFT010011219.1:0-11258 GCA_026544285.1 Pachyrhizus erosus
AATAGTGTCTTTTATTTTAGTCATTTAATTTTTTATTTTATTTTTTATTTTAATTTCTATTATCAAGAAACAATGTTTATTGGTGATGTAACAATAATGTTGACAATTCATTAACTTGTCACATTATTAAGGAGTCTAATAATACAATTATTTGCAGTTTATTTTTAATAAATTATATTTTTAAATCTCCTATCAAATAATCTAATGTCATTAATTGTTTTAGAAATACAATTTTTCAAAGAAATTATATGCAACCTCCTTAATTTTTAAGAATAGTAAAATTCAATAAATTGAAATAATTAATATTTCTATTAAATAATTATCTGAGAAATAATAATTAACTAAAATTAAATAAATAAAATGTTTTTCAAGAAATTAATATTTCAAGTGATTTAATGATGAACAAGCCTAACAAAATAGTAGGAAAAATAAAAGGAAGAAAATGAGAGAAATTCAAAAATTTTGAAAATAGGTAAAAATGTTGAGTTTGATTCTGATAAACTCATTAATGACATTTCTATAAATATCTTATGATTAGAAAAAATAGATTAACTTAAGCTGGGTTTAATTAAAATTGATGCACTAGTGTTTTGGAAAGCATAATTAGATTAGAATCAAACTAATTAAATTGCTTAAGTTGGCTGACTTGCTTAGAGAGTTAATCAGGGTCTCAATCATAAAAATTAGGATGACCTAGACCTAATGTGGATCTTATAAAAGGACTCATTTTCAACTGCCTACCCTAGCCTCTCATTTCCACTGCCAATTGCCTCCCTTGGTACAATAGATTTTTCTGTTGTATTTTGGTCTTCTTCCTCACTTCTCAACCCTCAAACCACTTATCCTACCTCTCCTCTTGTGATTTTCGGACCTACAAGCATCCATAGTTTGTGTAGAAGTTGTTGGAAGGAGAAGGGTTGTTGTTGGTTGTTGTTGGTTGTTGTTGGTTGGGAGGAGTTCTTGTGTAGAAAAATAGTTGAACTTCACCTAGGTAAGGAGGAGTTTTCCTAACTCATTCTAGTCACTTTTCTACTTTTTTGTGAAGGGAAAAATACCCTTAAACTAACTCCTTGATAGCTAGCTTTTAAATGTTTAAAAATGAATTTCTATGGCGGCTAGAAATATTGTGTTTGATTATTGGTTTTTATGATTAATGAAATTTTATTTTTTAAGTCTTAAATGCTTATATTTGTGTGGGAAACATATGTAAATAATTTGTGATGAATGTTTGGCTAAAAAGTGCTTGTTTGGTAGTTTTAAATATGGTTGAATGGCAATGCAATGTGGCTGGAATCTCCTATGTTTTGTGATGAAAAAATAGAGGAATATAATGACGTATAAATGCGTGTAAATTAATGTTGAGTGTTGGACAAATTTTTGGACTTGAAAGGAAGATAATAGATTGTATTTTTGAGGCTTTAAGACAATCAAAACAAGTGAGAAAGACAAGAAATTAACTGAAACCATTTTTTAACAACAAACTTTATAAGTGTTGCTGGAAAAAATTTTGTAACGCGTCTGGAGTTTCGAAAATTTTGTAACGCGTCTGGAGTTTCGAAAATTTTGTAACGCGTCTGGAGTTTCGAAAATTTTGTAACGCGTCTAGAGTTTCAAAAATTTGCCCAAAGCTGGATAACACCTAAATTGGACCGAAGATGCTTGAAAAAGGACCTATAATATGTGAAGAATGACTGAGAAAATTTTCATAAGGTTTGGATTAAGAAATAAAAAGATATAAATATATTTTTGGGAGTGTTTTTTTTTACAAAAAATGGAATTCTATTACAAAAAGCTTGAATTTTTGAAATAAAATGTTGTGACTGGATTAACCATGTGAAAATTTAATTTTTAATATCAATAAATACTAAGTTGAAGAAAAACAAATAGGAATAAAAAGAAGAGTTTAGATGTTTTTTAAAGTATAAAAACTCTTTATTTTGAATCTAGTTAAGTTGAGAAGGAAAATTTTAAACTGTATTGATTGACAAGGAATTTCAACATGAAACCTGGTTATTCAGTTAGGAAATTTAATTATAAAGATGTAGGAAAATGTTTTAGTTAATTCGGATTTAAAATAAAGAAGAATGATCATTTTTAAGAAAAATTAAACATTTTGAAAAACTGAAAATTGAAAATTTTAACTGCAATGATTTAGAACTAGTTTGAGTGAGAAATTTGGTTGCTGGGTTGGAAAATTAAATTACAATAATGTAAGAAAAAGTTTCTTTTAAATTGGATTTAAAATGAGAGAGGATGAATGTTTTTAAGATAAACCGACCATTTCATTTTGAGCTAGAATTTGAAAAAATTACTATGTTGGTTCAACATGAATTTGAACAAGAAAATTGATTATTTTAGTATAAAATTTAATTATGAGAATATGAAAAATACTTTCATTTAATTCAAATTTAAAATGAGAAAGAATAGACGTTTTTAAGAAAATCGACGTTTTTAAGAAATTGAAAACTTACAAATTTTAACTGCAATAATTGAAAATGATTTTTGACAAGGGATTTTGATTTTTGGTTAGAAAACTCAATTATTTAAACAAAGAAACACGTTTCATAAAATTCAAATTTAAAACAAATAAGAATAAGTGAATTTACGGAAACTATGCGATGAATGAATAACGCGTAACTTCGTTTTTCAGAAATTTTGTGAAATATTTTTAAATCTCAATATAAAAGACAAGATAATGATTGTTTTAAGTCTCCTTAGATATAAGGAGCTTCCCAATAAAATTCAAGTGATTTTCCACAAAAATTTAACATCAAAAGGAATTTTTGATGTAATTAAAAATATGACTAGTAAGTGGACTCGATGAAATTATAACTGTGAGGTTCGATGACTTAGATCTTGTAGGAATAGTGGAGTCGTGAGAAGAGAACCTTAAAACTAAATTCTCGATAAGTTCTTGTACATAAATTCAAATTAGATAATTAATAAAATACATAAAAGTTAATTAAGAAGGATGACTTCCAAAAGTCATCAAAAGAATGAGTTGAGTTGACTGTTACGAATGAGGGATCGTTATTACTAACAGGACCATCCTAGATGAAATAATATTATGTCTCAATAAGTGAGACGTTGTTTGGGCATCTATGGAATCAGAGATGAGTGCTGTGTTGAAATTGTGAAGTTGTAGACGTGATGGACTCGATGAATAGACGAGTCAATATAAATATAGTGATTTGTGGGCAGCAAGTCTCATGAAAGTCGATAAATTATGAGACTGAAGTGTCTGCAATCATAGAACTTAAGAATTGAAGGCTAGAGAGTCTAATGTTGTGATAAGGACACGATGACTTTGTAGATATGATAATCGATGAAGACGAGATTTGCCCTTGTGAAAATTCATTGTGTTAGTACCAATGTTTTGACTAAGACTCGATCGTAATGGTGATGGAGGTGGTTGTTGAATGATGCGAAAAAATCACATGTAAGGAAATTAAGACTAGAGATTGCATAGGTTGATTATAGTATAGTACTTGAAGACGTAGGCTTGGAGAGTCTTATGGGGTTGTGTGAGGTGTCAAGTTGTGACAACTCTGAGGGCGAAGGGACTCATGTAACCGACTTGGTGTCCTTGACAAATATGGAGCATTACCATGGTTGGTCGAGAATATCTTGATCCGAGTATTAGACAAAGTATATACTCTCAATTATCACCTGAAAGCAACAAATGAATATGAGTATACATTATGTAAGACCCTCTATGACTTAGAAGGTCAAGAGGCATTGTAAGCCAAAATTATGATCTATGGTGGAGTAAATAGGACGAGACAGTGAGATATGAGGATGAGCAAACACATTATATATATGTGATTATATGGCTTAGATTGTACAAAGGACTCACTCGTTACACCCTAGTTTTTTTCAAATCTTGATGGCAAGATTCTACTGGTCGATCTTCCGTCTAGCAGTGTGACCCATTGAGGGGCAATTGGCTCACGACCCACTATATGAGGAGGATATTTTTACAAGTACAATGTGATTCACCTTCTTACCACTAGAACATACTCCCCATGGGAGGTCAATTCATGTTAACCTCCATGTCATATTGACATAGTCTCTAGCACCAAGCTACACTCGTGTGTCTGTCCCTCTCCAACTTCTTTTGATTTCGCTCCCCCTGATTACAACCATGGTGCCAGATGCAAATAGACCTATTGTTGAGGCTCCTTCTCCCATTAGTGTAATCCCATAGTCGATTTTGCCTCCCTTTGATCCGCACACCATGTGCAGGTTTCTTCTACCTGACACACCATTTACTAAAGTATGGCCCAAATGCCTTCGCTTTCTACTCTTCTGCTACGAAGGGATAGAGTCTCGTGGAGGCCACTAACCCAAAGCCAATGAAGAAGACCTTAGAGGAGGAGGAGGATCCATTTGAGAGATCTATGTAGACGGAGGCGATGATGTATAATTCACATGGTATATATGATATGATTTACCTTTACTGTTCTTACTAAGATATTGTTTATAAATAGACTATGTCATTATTTTGTATATAGGCATTGTAAATCCATTTTTTGAAAAATATTTTTTTTACGCTACTGATCTATATATTAGCACTCCTTGATCATGATTATTCTAGTGACAATTTTATAAATGAATGCACTGATGCTTTTAGTAAAATTTTTCCTGATGAATAATTTTATGTGTATTTTACTCTTTCTTTGTACTATATTATGTTCATTTAAATGTTTTTGCTCGAGTTTATATTGCCTTATACATGCTTATGAAAACAAGATTTTGTGCAACTCTTATTTAATTAATAAAAGTTTTGTGAAGACTCGTGTAAGTAATTTCCTAAACATGAAACTCTTTTTTAAACTTTTTTTTCAATGACAATTATTTCAAAAAGGTCAATTGAATATTTTAAAATATATATATATAAAGAGAATTTTACGAAATGTTCTTTCAATTAATGAAAGTCATATTTGAATGAAATAAAATATTTATTGAAGGTTATTTATTAAAAAGATAATTTAATTTGAGACGTCACATTATAATTATTATTTTATCAAACTTCTTGATAATATGACAAGTCAATGAGTTATCATTAGTAAATGTTGTTATTTGATAATAAAAATTAAAACAAAAAATTAAATTTTTAAAGGACTAAAACAAACAAAAAAAATTAAAAGACTAAAATAAAAACTACTTTATTTGTAGAACCAAAATATCATTTAAACCTAAATATATTTAACAATATTAAATATATAATTTTTTTTTATAATTTAAGGAAAGTAACTACATAAATAAAATATATTTTGTATAATTTAGTTAAAAATATAATTTATTTATAATTTTGTAAAAAATAAAAAATTAAATTAAAAATTACTTTTTAGAAAGCATATTTGATTTTAGAGAAAGAATAATTTTTCATTTAAATGTAATTTATATATTTTATCGTATCATTATTTAATCTATGTTTGTTCAGTAACTAATAAAGGAGAAGAAAATCAAATAATATTATTTTATTTTGCAATCTTATTTGTTATTTAGTGTGCACTATACGTTAAACATGATTAGAACTTATATTATTCTTATCCTATCTTACTTTTACCTTGCTCTCATTTCTCATTTTATTTGAGGTTTCAAAGTAAACTTGAACTATTGAACCAACCTAATTTATGGGTTAAACGGATTGCAAAAATATTAATTCATTTTTTTTCTTGAATTGATTTGACTCGACTCAACCTTGACTTATAAATTAAGATGAGCTATTTCAAATAACTCAAGCTAAGTCATGTTTATTTTTTTGAAAAAAATCATTTTTTTCCTTTTATGATTTTAAATTTCCTTAATATTGTTATTTTTTTCATTTTGTCTTCTTTTTCTAAATTTGTTATTATAAATTAGTATATTGTTGGATTTGTTAAATATGTTTTTTCTATTTTTCTAATATTTTACTTGCATCTTTTTACATTTATTTTTATTTTTATTTTTCTTAAATTATGTGATCCAAGTCGTGAGGTAACCACTTAACCCTCCAATCTATAATTTGAAATAAACCAGGTTATGTATGGTTTTTTTTTTTTTTGCTCAGTAAAGGAAGAGGTGAGTTAAATTGACTCATTCCTTATGCAATTTGTGCGGATTAACTTACATTGACATCTTTATTTTTATCATACCATATCCTCACCACCAAACGGCATCGGAAAGGGCAGAATTCATCTTGTTTTTCTTTGAAGTGACTGCTGATTTTGATTATTTTAAGATGAAAAAAGTGCTGATGCCAAAAGCTCTCTTGATCTTTTTAATGGTAAGCTTTTTAGTCCATACAAGGTATACCTAAACCGCACACAGGACACGAAGATTGCAAAACCATAACATTCACTTGAGGATGTTATAATTGAGAGTTGGAGAACACGTTGGTTAAGTGCTCCTCGCCAAAGAATATCCAGAGATACTCAACTGAAAAACACCTTCTAATAATCTTTGCCGTTTCCAAATTCCTCAGGCACCATTATGGCATGTTCCTTTCTCCATATATTCACAATCCCACCTAATGAGAAGGTAGTGTCATTTATGTACTACCTCAAGAGGAACTTTTCTTCTCCAGTCAAGGAGCAGGTGGTGAATTATAATACCCTGCCGGGGTTTCACATGGAAGAGGCACACAAAAACCAAATTAAGTGAAATATTTGCTTCGTCCTTCTCCTGTACATAGCAGTGCATTATGATGGCAGCTAACAAGCTGAAAACCACCATAGCAGCACTTTTGAGCTTTCTTTTTTGGAGCATATACTCTGCAATCAACCACACGTGTGAATAAGTTCTCAATGGTCCGCACAAAGCAGTGGGAGACCTCTTTTTTCCTTATTTGACTAAACCTTTTCTCGTGCACTCACAAGTAAATGATCTAGTTAGGTGTAATGCAAGCAATGCAGTGCACAAGAATAATTGATAAGCTACGTTTCAGGTTACGACCTATCGTATTTGGACTTCGCTTTTACACCCCATGGTTACTGCCAGATTGAAAAAAAAAAACTAACAAAATTTTGTAAACCTTATGAGAATAGGAGTGAAGATCAGGGAATGACTAAATAAATTTATTTGCACTTTGCAGACTTGAAAAGCCTGGGTATATTGACTGTAGAGTCAATCCAAAAATTCTGTTGGTAATAGACATGGAAAGGATAGCAGACCTGAATTATGCTTTCACCCTCAAGGGCAGACATCAAATATGATTGCCAATTAAAATTGAACGTTACCATTCCGTAACTAGTTTAGCTACTTGCCCGTAAATCATTCCACAGCTTCTTATCAGTATATACCTGAGAATCTATTCGTTGCCTACTCCACTTTCAGGACAATCTTCATGAATTCATAGACGAAGTAACTTATTGAAGCTGAAGGAAGTACCTGAACATGGGACATTAAAATTCAATCTATTCAACTTTTAAGATCCATTAAAAGCAATCTTGAGCGATATGGAAATTGAAAAGGAAAAAATCGCAGAAGAGTCGTTATAATCTATATAAGATATATGAAAATAATGAAGGAAACATCTATTAAATATTTAAAGATTTAATTGCACATTTGGTTCCTCAGCTATCCCAATTGTACAATTTTAGTTCATTGTGTTTTAATTGTGTAAATTGCATTTATCATATATCACTAATGTGCGATTTTAGTCTCTCAAATTTTAACTATGTAGCTTTAGTCCTCAAAGTATCACAATTGTGCAATTTTTCAATTTTAATCTTTTTAAATATCACATTTATGCAATTTTAATCTCCAAAAATTTAATTTTAATTTCATAATTATAAAATATGAGAGACTAAAATTACATAATTATGATAATTGAGGAATTAAAATCACACGATTGCAATACTTAGGAGACTAGAATCGCACAATTGAAATCTAAGAAACTAAAATTGCACATTTACGATACTTGAAGGACTCAATTGGTACAACTGAAATCCAATAGACTAAAATTGCACAATTGCGATACCCGAAAGATCATAAGTGCAATTAAGCCTTATCTAAGTTTAACATAGAGAAAGGCAATCTTAAAGCAGCATAGATTTACACTTAATGTACACCTCCACAACAAACAGATAAAGTGGTTTCTGTTTTGGCATATACAACCTACATCATGGAATATTACAGTGGTAAATAATCCTAATAAAAATTGTCAAAACATTTTATAAACAAGACATTGCTTTGTTGAAAGAATTAGAGAAGGGTGATGTACAAGCAAAGGCAACATGTAATCACCACATGGTACAATGAAAAATGGAATTATGTGCACAAACAAAAGCATCACCCTCTATGTCCCTTAATCTATATCAATATTCTCTACATTAGAAACTTTAAGCAGTTCTAATTTAGCAAATCATTGATTTGAATGGGTTGACAAACAATACTCCTGATTCCTACGGAGGGGAGTTCAGCAAGTCAAGTAAAATACAAGTAGGGCATGCCAAGAAGTTCTGAATTTAAATACCTGTAGTAAGCTGGGAATAAGTCCTGCATAGAGAGCTGGAATGCCTCCCTGTTCAACTATTTTGACAAATGTTGCAAAAGAACTTAATTTAGTAGCCTGGACTTGCAATTGAAGTTGCCTCCTCACCACTTCAAATGGGTATGTAGCAGCTTCTGCACATGCACCAGCAATAGCCCCATTCAACAATGTCCTTACTGGCCCCAACTCAAGCTGATCAAAGGCACTCAGTTCCTGACCCTGTTTATGCAAATTCTGGATTCTCTTCATGCCTTCCGGTGAATGCAGATAAGCTGATTTCAGTATATCATATACACCATAAAAAACTGCACCAGAAGGAGCCATACTTATAATTGATGGTACTAAACCCTTGTAAAGAGAAAAGAATCCTTCAGTTCGAATCATGTATCGGAAAGCACGAATTACACCACCCAAAGCTTCTCCTCCAGGTGCCACCAACTTAGTCCGGATCTGTAAGGAACCACAGTAAATTTTTCCAAGTGATTACACTGCAAAATAGCTAAATGTTTATGCTTTTGTTTTGATTAACTACAAAACGTGATATTTTTATACATGATTTAGGTGTTAATACCAATTGAAGAAAACAAAAAACAAAATCAGATTAATATACTGCATGTTGCATCATTTTCCTACAAGTCAGACTTGGAAATAGAACACATGTGCCATTAAGAAATTACTCGGAAGGGGACATGAAATGAAATTGGACCCTCTCATTTCAACTTCTAACATGGCCTTGTGTTTCCTAGACAGGGACCCATTGTTGTATCTATCCCGACTAAAATAATATGGCCATGTTAGGACTTAGGAGATAATCTGATAGAATCCATGTCCAAATGAAAACATATTATGCCAATTAAACTCTTCTTTTTTCATTCAACTTTACACATAACAGAGAAATATATTCAGACAAAAGGGGAAATACTGGCATAGCTTATAGCTAGCTAGACAGGAGGGGAGAAACAATCATGCTTTTCAGCAGGACTAGCATTAACTAAATATATACACACTGGTGGGGAGTTGGAGGTTGTGATTTACATCAGCATAGCAATAAAATTACTAACAAGATTTATTTATTTATTAATGTTATTCATTCACAGTGATACCATATCCAGTCCAATTGTTTCCTTAACTAAGAAAAGAAAGTTAAGAAGTTAAAATGTTCGGCTGAACACAGACAGATGTTCACACCGAAGCCTGGAGACCAGACAGATGTCGAACACAGATAACAAGAAGGTTGCCATTCAGTTCCAAGAATTGAAAATGATAAACAGTTAAAGACTGGTATAATATTAATTGGAGTAGTTGATACTTGAAAGCTTAACGGTAAAGGTTGAGCCTATACAAAACTAAGAATCCAAAGACCTTATCAATGCATAAATGTGTGTAGCTGTGTGCGCTTTACTTTTCACATGCAAGCAAGTTTATTCAGTTGGGATGCAACAGAGAAAACGAACTCAGAAATAATAGTCCAAAATCCAACATACAGTGTCAAGTGGAAGGCAAATAATAGTAGCAGTAATCCCAGCAGCAGCACCAGCAATAAACCTCTCAAAATTGGTAGTTTCCTCATTACCCGAAAATCTGAGCAACTGCTTTCTATAAGTATCGTAAGCACAAAAATTAACCGCTTTGAATGGAGCTGTCCGCAGAATATTTACAAGGTTCCCTTTCCAAAAGCCTCTCAACCCTTGGGAAGAAGCAATTTTGCTAATAAGCTCGAATATATTCCTCTTCTCACCACGAACTATGTACTCCAACTTAAGTCTTTCAAGTGGAGCAACACAAGTTCTGATAAAAATAAAATAATATTATAAGTAAACGTCACACAAATATTATAGAAATTAATAAGAGTAACGTGAAAGGGTGGGTGAAATTAAGTATATACCTAGATACCATAGCGGCTATAGCACCAGCCCAGAGATGCTTGGTGGTGTTGATAGCACTGCCTCCTCGTACCCTAACATTTCCTTGCTGAACGACAGCGTTCGAGGTTGTCTCCTGGTCGGACAGGTGTTCGCCATTTTGCAGTTTGGGTTCGGCAACAAGTTTAGCAGTCGGCAAGCTGAGGGACAAAAAAGACGCAGCCGGAACCCTTCTCCGTTGCCGGCGAGGATTGGATTCGGAAGAAGAGGTGGCGTGAATCTTGAAAGAAATGGAACGAACAAAAGAATCGGGAATTTTGGGCTCGAGAAACAACCCTCCACAGAAGGAACCAACATCAGAAATCGGATTGAAGAAAATGGGAGGAGAATGTGGATTTTCTAGCTGGCAGAGGTCCCCTGCCCGCATTGCCATTCTCAGAGAAAAAGGATGTTTACACTTTCTTACATTATTATTTACCAGGAATCCCAAATTAATGACAGCCTCCAAGGTTGCCAACTTCCTTGTTAAAAAAAAAAAAAAGAAAAAAAGAAAACAATTTCTCAACTCATTTCCAACAACAAAAAACAATTATTCATCAGCATCCTCTTTCTTTCTTAGTTGTTGTTTAGCGCAAAAAAGGAAAGAAAAATTAACATTATCTCTTTATCTCGTCCTTCCTCAACACTCTCCACCATTTCTTCTATTTATTTTTATTTTTGTTGAAAAAAAGATACAGGTTTTTTTCCCACCTTAACATTTCCTTTTTCTTATTTCCTTGTACTTGTCAGTTTTACTGTGCAAGTGGTGAATTTGGCTCTCACCAACACTAATTCACACCATATAAGAAACATAATAGGTTATGAAATCGGTTTTTCAAATCCGAATTATAATCTCTTTTTTTTTTCCAGTTCTTTTT